>SNQJ01S0044016.1:27063-64016 GCA_010110895.2 Picea sitchensis
ATAGAAGTTGTCAAATAGGGAATTTTAAATCCTCCAAGTCAAGTGTTCCTAACACCATAAGGAAGGGAGATACCCATGAAGGGTTGAAGGCCGAGGTTTGGTTGTTCTATATGTCCCCCCTTGAGGCAACCACCTCTTAGATGAGATCTAGCCCATGACCCATTTATTAGGCCGAAAATCTAAATGTTGCACTTTGATCGAGGTACCTAGTGACCAAATTTTAGGACATCTACCTAGGTGGCAATTGTGGGTTGCAATTGCACCTTGATTGGATTTTGTGTGGCTATTGGGAAATATCACCAGTTCTTTCAGGATATGCCCCATCTACTCCTCATTATAATTGATTGCTTCATCCTTCACTAGTTTCTCTTCCAGTGGCTTCATACCCCACTGTCGAGTGCTATTGGAAGGTCCAGTGTTATTTTGAGAGGAAGGCGTTACGTCTTTTAGGACACGAGCATTTTTTTTCTTTGTTCCCCCATGTGGACAAAATCCACCTATCCACATATATGCTTCTTTATCAAAACACTTTATGTATGATACCCTTCTGATTACATTTGATTTGGATATATATTGTGTAAAGTTCAAAAATTTCAGCAAAATCTCTTGTTTATTTATTACTCTCACCACCATCTGCACACATTCACTCAGCCAGTCAGACATCATAGGGGATCCATAGAACCCCCGCCATTCTAGACGCTTTCTAAATCTCCCTCATATTCTAGAGGGGAGTTCCTAGTCTTGCCAACTCATCGGCTCCACCTTCTCACACTGCTTTGAGTGCCACTGTCTTGGGATCAACTTTGCTTGGTTCCACCTTACTTGGGTCCAATTCCCAAGGTCCACCTTCCACTCGCTCTCCTTTACACGAAAGCATGGGGCCAACTTCCTCTCAAGGGGGAAGTACAAACCCACCTAGTCCCCTCCAAGGGTCACGGACTCAGAACACTCACACTATGGCCATAAATAATCATACGCCACCACCCCATATGCCATATTTATCCTCCCTCAACATACCGGATCTGACTAAACTCACCAATGACCCCATATTGCACAACCCCACATGGCCTGTAATGCCTACCAAACTCCCTTCAGACATCCCCAAGTTTGAAGGAAAAGCAAGAGATGATCCTGCCAACCATATCATGACATTTCACCTATGGTGTTCTTCGAACAACATCATGGATGATTCCATCCAATTAAGGTTATTTCAATGTACACTCACTAGCCCATCCGCCAAATGGTATGTCAAATAAAAATCTGGGTCCCACGCGACTTTTGAATCCTTGGCCAAAGCATTTTTGAACTTCTTTCAATTACCCATTCCTCATGATAATGGCCTTGAACTACTCTCATATTTCAAACAAACCGCCTCTACACATATTTCCGACCACATCCACGAATCGCATCAACGACATAGCCTTTGCAAAGCTAACGCTACCCCCCAACAGTGTCTCAATTGGTTCCTCAAATCACTTGTTTCCCTCCTTGCCAAATATGTGGCCACCACCTTCCCCCAGATTGAAGAAGAAGCCATTAGCAAGGCCCAACAGTTTGAACTCATTTATTCACAGTCAGGATACTTATATACAGTACTCCCTGATGCCCCGAGACCCGTGCCATTCGTCCAAGACAAACTAGGAATGTCTCACTCAGTGGATGGATTTATTGGTACCACAACACACCACAATCGATACCCCCCACAACCCACTATGTATGGTACACCTCCATATCCACCAACATATGGAGGAAATCCTTACTACCCCCCTCCCCTTTAACAACAATCATATCCTGTTGTTTTCCCTCAGTCGTTGGGGGCACCCCCACCTGTACCCATGTCATATCTGGTCTCTCAATCTAGTACGGGTCCACCCCCAACCCCTGGATATAACCCTAGAAATAGTTTAAGTACCTCTACATCCTATACTTCATATGGATCCTATCCACATAAAAATCCATATTTTCCATTTCCTAGTCCTCCCCAACCGGTTAATCCTCCACCGGGACAAACACATGTCGATGTCAACTTTGTTCATCCCTTTCCCATTCAACAGGTTCATACATTTGAACAGTTGAATATGGCCAATTAGACTCATAAGAAGAAAGGGAGAAACCAAAACAATGACAATCTAGGACTAGGCAGGAATGACCCCCACAACCATCCCATTGAGGGCAACCAATACCAATACCCCCAAGGGGGCACCAACAACAATATACCACAACAAGGGAAGCACAAAAATCTTTGAACTAACTTCCCTTGCACTATATGTGGTGAGTATGGACATTATACTCATCATTGCCCCCAAATTCCTGATCTCCAATGGATGAGGGCATCCATGAACTCACAGGGCCCTCCGACACAATCTGCCCCTCAGCAGGCCCCACAACGGTATTTGCAACCACTGCCTGGAATTGTTTTTCAAAACCCCATTCCATACTAAGGTGTGATGAACACCCAAAAAATGATCAACCCTACCCCACTACAAATGGGGCAATATCCAAACCTGGGCGCCACTCAACCCGGGAATTCGATCGATCGCAATGTCCTCCTCACCAACGAAGAAATTATTCTGCAAACCTACAACCGTCAATATGGTATGACTCCCGACTCTACCCCAACCACCTCATAAACACTGCCAGCTACTATAAGACAATCATTGATGATTCCATGTCCTAACGTAGAACCCATTCCTCGCATACCATGTATGCCTTTATGATGGAATGTACATAACCCTCATGCTAGGGCTGCTCATAATTATAGTCTGGTTGATGACTTAGCCCAGTCTCCCACAAACATATCTATGTTGGAGGTCCTCCACACCTTTCCATCACAACGAAAATCCTTGCTTTCTTCCTTGGGGGTAGTCGACACAGCTGACACGCAACTGATCACATTTGATTCAGATAACAAAGAACCACATCTTCCCTCCCACATAGCCTTCTAGGTACCTGTTAAGATTTGGAACACCATAGTTTATCGGTGTATCATCGATGAAGGTGCATCCACCTGCATCATGTCTAAACATGTATGGCAGAAAATTGGCTGCCTTGAGCTAGTACCCTCTACCATCACCCTTCTATCTTACGATGGTCCACCAACATCCTCTGTAAGGATTTGTCAAAATGTCCCCATAGAACTTGGGGGAAAAACCATCCTCATTGACATTGAAGTTATTGATGCCCAGCTTGATTACAATATCTTGTTCGGATGCAACTACATGTATGCTATGAAGGCAGTCGCCTCTTCTGTGTTTCATACGATGATGTTCCCCCATAATGGGAAGATCGTCACCATCTACCAACTTACACATTATGATCCTGTCCATTCCACCAACATCGATAACATCCTCCCCCTTGTTCATGTTAGCTTGAATGATTTTCCAGTTGCCAACATTGGCCCTGGATTATTCCAAGACCCATCCATGTTGGGCACTTATCAAGGAGCACCATCGTTCATAAACCCATTTTTTTATCACAATTGTGTGTAGTTTCCCTTAAAGGAACATATATCAGAGGTAAGACTCCTATCATTGAGTCCCCTCCCCATATCAAAGTTCCACCAGTTGAAGAAATACTACCTCGGGAGTTCCCTGAGAGCACCACCGCACCACTTATCACAGATCTCCCCTCCCCCCCAAGGGGAAAACCCCGGTATGGTATCTACATCCACCCAATATGGTTCCTCAACCATCCCTTCCTCCTCAGTCAGAGGAAATCCCAGTGAATATTCCAATACTTGTTTCTACCACACCACCCTCACCCCCAATCAATAGCACCATCGTCGCGGCTGGGGGAAGACGAAAGAAGAAAGAGCCCATTGCTCCACTACCTCCCTAAGTTCAACTCCCTTGCACCTTATGTGAAAGAAAAGGACACCCCACTCACAAATGTCATTCTCTTCCCGAGCTACGTAGTTTTATTCAAGGACGTCCCACGCTACTATGGCATCATCAACCACATGCAAACAACATATACGAACCAATTTCGCATGTGCAATATGTACAGAATATGGGCATTACACTCATCATTTCCCATCTATCCCATACGTATGCCACACATTAGCCGCAAAATGCCACACATATCCTCCTGAGCTTCCTCCGACACTCCATACCAATGCTCCCGTGAATGTAATTCATTATATTTATTCATCAGTCCTCGAGCAAAGGGGAGGTCCATGTCTTCCCACCAAATTACCTCTTGATCGTCCATAGTGTCAGTGAAACTGGGATGGCATTATGGACCCACCGTCCATATCTAAGCCCTTTTCCCCACTTTCATTTTTTGGTACAGGAGCCCATAATATTCATTTTTCGAACCATCTTAGGCCACTTACACAGACATTTTCATCAGGTTATCATTTTCCCTTCTCCCTGGCGGAGCATCTTTCCATGACATACTCAGGTACGCCTGCTCATGTTCGAAATTATCAAATAACTGTTATAGGTCCTTTATTTCTAGACATTGTTCACATTGGGTATTTGGTTTTCATGTGTCCAGGTACTAGGTCATCACACACCAGCGCATCCCCTTCAGGTATATGGTCGACACTGGCCTCTGAATCTCAATTGCATCTCTAGTCACAACCTCTAAAATTTTCCTGTAGGATCCTCATATCTGGCTCTGTAGTACTGTCACCTCCGCTGCATTTTGGTACTGTCACCCGGTAGCACTGTCCCCCACATGAGTTATCCCATTCATAGTCCCCCTTGTCACTTTGACACTCATGCTGCTTTCACCCTCTAGGGATGGGAGTCTCGATAGTCTTACACATTTATGAAAATCAACCACATACTCATTCTCCTCATTTTGCTAGCTTTCCCAATGGACTCCCAGGTAATCTCTTCCAGGTTCTATTTTGACTGTGCCTCCACAGTATCATTAACCATCCATTTCATCCACAATCAGTTTTTCCATCTACAAATTTCCCTCCATTCCATTTACCTCATACAGAAACCCACCCATGGGGCCCCCAACCTCCAACAGTTCTCCACGCAAATTGTGCCCTAGCCGGCCCAACCATCTTGCACTGGAGAACCCATTTATGTATTTGTACACTCATCCCAAATTATTCTTTATTCATTTAATTGTAAAAATCCTTTCTTTCCATCATTTACATAGCTTTTTGTCATCACCCTTGGCGACCTTATTTTCCTAGCAAAGCAACCCATGTCTCCCTTGGTTGGGGCATTTTTTTTAAAACTCCTATCCTTGCTGACATTATCCATAAACCTCGAGTATCTTACAAGTCCATAAACCTTTTTGATCTCTGTGTTTGCCCATTTTGTCACGCCTCTAGCACAATTTACCCTCATCTAGATGTCCCCTTGACACTAGATTCAGTTTCACGGTTACTTCCACTTTACACCACTCCCCAACCAAAGGAATTCTTGCATCTCACTACTCCTCAACTTCGTCCATGTTCTTCATCAGTTACTGATTTTGTCCAAGTAGATTTCATGAAGCCCTCCGTTTCTTGAAGTCGCGTCTCCCTTTCTGTCGACATCAGTAAAGTTTCCAGGAGGGCGACAGTATCTTGACTCTCATTACCTTTACAATGAGGTGTCTTGGATGGCATAGAGAGAACCATCATTTCCCTCTGCTGTCATTGACCCCCATGACATTCGACTTCAACTCTTTCTCATGTTGCGGTGGGTCTTTGCGACTATTGTATTTTATTTTCATATATGCCGAAGACCTATGAAATTTGATAGGCTATCAATGCCCGAGTATCATCGACACCTCTCATAGGTGTCCTTACCTTTTTTCAGAGTTTGTTCACCATCATAATTGTCCTCTGTCATTATCAAACCGCCTCGAAGGGCGTTGAAGTGATCTACACCAACACACAGTTTCAGTTACTTTATTACACATTTTTGAGTTACATAGCACAAGAATGGGGCATGCCTGCCTCGCGTGTACACAATTTATTTTTACACCTTACAAAAGGTTGGGTTCTTCAGGTTCCCCTCTCCCTCCAACGGGTCGATCTTGATACTCTCATTATCCCTCTCTCTTAAAATGATACTCTCAGTAGAAGAAACATTGATTAATTTCGACTATACATATACTCCTAACCTCATCCATCAGGGGGCATCTATTATCACTGAAATTTCATCCGCAAATGGTTATAGGAATCCAAGATCTCCAAACACCTATTATTTCACCCACAGCTTCAGAAATGCATCTCCAAGAGGCAAAAACTATACAATTGGGTCAAAAAATTGAAGTGCCCAAATTCACCAAAGGAATCACGCACACATGCCCGAGATGCACTACTTTATACAGGAAAACCCACACACATGCTCAAGATGCGCTACTTTATATAGGAAAACTCATGCACATGCGCGACTGTTTACAGTAAAATCCACGCACTTCCATGAACGATGCATTTATGGTTTTGTCAGCCCCTCACCCACTTTTGGTTCAACTCCCAAGTCAATTTGACCCTCAAATACGAATTGAATCCAAGTGGGGGGTTGGTCAAAGACCTAAGGGTGCCCTAAAGGGCCCCTTGTTCATACTAAGAACTGGTTGCATAATGCCTCAAAGCTATCCTATAAAAGGGCCATGGGTGCACTATATTTTCAAGGAATTCATTTGCAAGGTTATGCTGCTACTATTCTCTTAGGGAAACCTCTTTTCTCATCAAGATCATACTAGCACCATTCCATTTGGGCAATCCACATCATCTTTTGAGTGGGTTTTCTTGGGATTCTTTCACCATTTATTTCAAGTTTCCAAGTTGTAAGAAGAACTCAATCTTGGGGGTCCAAGAGCCCTCCCTTGGAGGAAGAAGGAACCCAAAGTCCCCTTTCTCTTTGGCGTTTTCTTTTCACTAATACAATCATTTCCATTGGTGACATGAGTCTTGTTTGTTTCTGGTTCTTATGTCCTTATGCACAATAGTTTAATTGTTTTTTCATGTCCTACTTTAATTCTTAGCTTAGTCTTTTATGTTTATTCTTCTAACCCTTTCCTTTACTGCTGTGTTGCTTAGCTAACCCAACTAAGCTTGTAAGCACCTCTATTTTTCTCATTTAGGTGGTAAAAGAGGCGCAACAATGGTGTAGAAAGCTAAGCCGACTTGATTGTGGGGAAAACTCCACAGTTATAAGTGCTTGAGCTAGAGGCATCTTGGGATGGGTGACCACCTGAGAAGTCTTGGTTACCAGGTGCAAGCCCCGTAAGTGATGATTGATACTATGCGATTTATTTCATTGGTTTCAATCCTACTTATTCACCCCTGTGAGCATCACCCGATGCAATGAATGCTAAGTGGACTATTCAAATCATGAGAATTATTGGTCAGTGGTGACTAATACTCATGGATATGGGTCATAGATTAATGACTTATCTAATATCTTGCACTGCGGAAGCCCCTATATGCTTAAATAATAAGAGTGAAGGGAGCTCTAACTGGGTATTTCATAAGGCACAGTAGTTTCTAAGGTTTTGCAAATGGGGTAGAAAGCTAAGTGGTCTTGATGTGGGTAAAACTCCAGAGTTAAGCACACTTGAGCCAGAGGCATCCTTGGATGGGTGACCACCTAGGAAGTCCTGGTTACCGGGTGCAAGCCCCGGACGTGATGATGGATGTTGTGTGATTTATTTCGTTGGTTTCAATCCCATTTTTTCACCCCTGTGAGAATCACCTGATGCAATGAGTGCTAAGTGGACTATTCAAATCATGAGAATTATTTTTCAGTTGTGACTAATACTCATGGATATGGGTCATAGATTAATGACTTACACTACGCAGTTAATCCTAAAAAATAATATCGAATATCTTGCACTGCGGAAGCCCCTATATGCTTAAATAAATATGTTATTCTCACACCCCATAGATAGTTGACGAATTCAACTAGGAATAATCCTTGCCTGGTATTCCAGTTATGGATTAAGGGACTGGCGCACTCCACTGTCCTAGATGTAATGAAGATTCCCCATTTTGGCCATCACTAGGAGATTAATGCTTGCGTTAAACTCCTGTTGTCATTATATCATGGCAGATACCTATGGATCTACTAGAGGATTTATGTGGATCCGACACTGATCCACCAGATCATAGGATTAAGCATGAAGGGACCCGACCCTCAACAATTTTACCTAGGGAAGGCCTCAAATCTCTCCCGGGCACAGTGCATCAAGGAGGCTTACGAAGAAGTTGAAAAAGGAAATCGAGGCTACAAGGTAGCCTCTATCTAGGATGGCATAATGTGGCTCGCTTCACAACTCATAGCTAGCAAGATCATAAGAAAGAACCACCCCACACAAGTCACCGAATTCATGTTGGACCTCACAGGAAAATGTGTGGAGGGCATGCAAATGAATTGGGTGAGTTACCTCGTCAATGAACTCAAAAAAGATTTATGTGAAGCTCAATATTTGGGATACAAGTTCCACTTCAGCTCGCTGATTGTGTTGATCACATTTGTTGCTTGGAAAATACCTCGAGGAGCCACCTTTCCGAATATAAAAACCTCAAAACTATTGGCTACTAGGTTTTCTACCTTGCGGTACACCGACATGTCGAAGCAATGGCAATCCAACGTTGTGTTTCATGCCTATTATCAACAAATGAAGGTTGTCATTGAGTCATTTTCGCGCATGACACCACTCACCTTGCACCAGTACATACTGATAGCCATGTTCCGTGCAGATCCTCATTTTATCTATATCATTGCGCATAGAGATGAGAGAAAAGAAGATTTACAGTCATATTACAAATTGAGAGATGAGGGCATGGAGAATATCACAAAGGAGTGGTCGGAGGAGTTCTGTGTACCTGTTGTTGATGCCGAAATATCTGCCACTGACACCATTGACATCCCCATAGTTACTTGGGTCGAGCATGTCGGACAGTCCAGTGGGATGAAGAAGAAGAATAAGCAGGAAGAATTCCATAATGTAGAGACCGATAAGGAAGACAACGCCTCTGAAGAAAATGAATCTGGCTCGCCAGAAGGAGGAGATGAATAAAATGGATAAGGAGGAGGGGATGAGAAAGGAGGATGTGAAGCTACACCACCGAAACATCCCCCTAATGAAATAGTAACACCGCAGAAGAGTAAGGTTTCTTCGTAGAAATCTTCAACAAGAAAGAAGACGTGCGCCAGTAAGCCCCAGTTAGAAGCAACGCTCACAGAAGACGACATCATTTTGTTCCACAGAGCCATGGAGGATGCTTCCAAGGACATCTTGTAGAGATATGGAGTGAAGTAGGAGGATATATATGGACATATAGAGAATGAATTAAAGTAAATGCAACAATCCATTCACTTGGTCCGTGCAATACCTATTGTGACTTCCTCATCATAGATTGCAGAATTGGGGGATGAACCAACCCAATTGAGAAGACTAGCAAATGCGGCAAAGGCTCAAATTTAAAAAATCCAGGAAGAAAAGGATAAGGGTACAAAATCCTTGAAACAAGAGAAAGATGAAGTCTTAGAGAAATTACGAGTAGCGTGGTATAGTGTAACCTCCTATGAAAGTGAGAGAGAAGAGTTTAAGGCAATGCTCCATGAGGACAAAGCAAAGCTAGAAAGAGAAAAGGAGAGGTTCCTAGCAGAATAGGATGCATTCAAAGAGGCAGTGATTAAAGCATATCACTCCATGCTAGGCTTGACATATGAGGACCAGGAGTCAATTGAGGTTCAATTAGTGAAGCTCATTGAGACCATCCAGTAGCTTCAAGCTAGGATAACATATTTGGAGGTCCAAGTAGTATCGATCACCTCACAGGAAGTGCATTGTCAAAGGGAGGAAACCACCATGAACATTGTAATACGGATAAGGGCCCTCGCCTCAGAGTGCAAATAGTTGAGCGATAGAAGCATGCAGACTTATGAACACCTCGCATAATATCCAGATCTAAGGAAACTGAAAGAACAGTTATAAGAGGTGAAAAAACAGACATTCTTCGTGCATGCGCATATGAAGCTACTCACTGCAGTTGAAAGAATGAAGAGATATAAAGAGCAGCGCACAGTGGAGACGCATATTACTACCATCCAGGGCAAGGTAATGGAAGTTGCGCAGAATATACAACCTGTGTAGGATGAAGCCAACAAGGTGTTTGAAGAAACTGAGGGACATGGATCGTAATTGGACCAAATGGTTGCAGAAGTGGAATAATGCCTCGAAGGGCCTGTTACAGAGCAGAGGATCCAAGAGCTCGCTGAGAAGGAGGCTAAAAAAAAGTAGCAAGTCAAGGCATCTCAAGTCAAGCTCGATGCCTTCGAGGTAACATTGCCCAGACTTGAGTGACTCGGAACAAGTCATAGGTGAGTGTTGGGGGCTCGTTGTCCCTCGACCAAGTTTTGAGGAAACCTTGGTCAGGTTTGGACCACTTTTGGACTTTGACAGGTTGTTCAAAGATGGAGCACCTAAGCATTGTTGAGATCACGGAAGTAGTTTTGGGTTGCTTTGTGCAACAAAATGTGTATGTATTAAGGCTCTTTGCTCGATAGAGTAGTTCTCTCTATGACTAGACCTAGTTTTGGAAGGAGGATTTGGTGCTTAGTGTGCAGATCTCTTGTCCTATGCAAAGATCAGATATGTCTCTTAGTGCATAGGAGAATATGAATGTAATATTCATAAGAATAATAAATAAGACGAAGTAGTTGGTGGACGTAGCCCCACACTGGGGTGAACCATGTATAACTTGTGTCTTTTGTTGCTTTGTGCTGTGTTTTTTATGTTGAATATGCTCAATTATTTTCTTATTATGTATGTTAGATAGATCTATTGATGCTTAGTGCTTTATTTATGTTAAGAATTAATGAATGTTATATCTAAATTATTGTTATGTTCTAAATGATTGAAGTATCTTTATTGTTACTGTGTTGATATATCTTAGGGTGAGTTTTGTGATGTTAATGAAGCTAATGAACTAATGTATGTCACCATATAAGTGTTGCTAGAATACTCTGTGAAGTGTTATTATCACATATTTGTCTCCCAGCTTGGTTATAGACACCTGAGTCCTATAACCCCCTTTGCTTCTACCTCGGGTGAGACTTCACCTGCTTCACAGGTGTTGCCAAAAGCGCCAGTAGTTAGGGTTTTGTTGGTGTATTATTGAAACATTGAACCCTGGGTCTACCCTTGTGCCTATAGTTGTGATGGAAGCATGTAGACGTTATGTATGCATGCACATCTATTTCCAGTCATGTTGATATGACAATCAAACTTCAATCAATGTCATTTTTTCATGGTGATATGATAATGGAACTTCAATCAATGTTATTTTGTTCACTGGTTTTTATATGTAAATAAAACTTCAATTTTCATGTCTTTAATTTATACACAAGATATCTTCCCATGAAGGATAAGCATAGAAACCACTTAAAGAATTTGCAATAATAAATCAACAATTATAATAATCGCTTACAAAGATGAAAATATGGAACCTGCCAATGTTTCACCCTCAGTAATAACACATCGATTTTGTCGATTTTGTTCTCATTCTTCATAGGATTATTCTTCATGATTATTTTCATTCTTACCTTTTTGCTTTCCTCCAAGACCAATCTTGCTATAGGTTCCCTTTCCCTTCGAGAAAGAAACATTCAAAATAGAATCCTACCATAGTATCCATGCCTACTTAATGTTTCATAGTCTATGGTGGATTTTCCTCTTTATCCTTCATGTTTAACTAAAACAAACAAGACCATGTAGAGTGTAAGCTTTACCACTTACTTCAAAAACTTCAAAAACTAACTCATGTACAAATTCAATAACACAAGACGAGTCAATACTCCTACTAAGAAAAGAGACCACACAAGAAAATTAATGGTATTAGGGTGCTGAAAATGTTAAGATGAGTGATTATCTTTCTCTCCAAAGTCTCTAACTAAATCAAAATGCATTGGATAGATAGAGGAATTTAAAGATTGTATGTAAAAAAATTTCATAGTTGCACAATATAATGTATTTCTTATGATCACGCTATGTATGTGACCCATTTTCTCAAACACGTGTCCTTCTAAGAATAATAAACATCTATAGATAAGTAGGTGACAGGGTTGTATGCCTCCTGGTGTATCATCAATGTATTCCTCTAGTTGGTCCTCCACATAGTGTACCCCATTATTATGGGGAAATTCCCCCTAAACTTGGTCTAAGGAATAGGCAAAGAGATAAGTCCCTTAAACTAATGGTTGATATCTAATACACCCCAAAACAATCTAGACTAAGTGATAAGAGAAAGAGAGAAGAGAAGGTTAATGAGTGCACCTTCAATCCTTATGGTTGATGTAGACCTCTTCCACTATTTGTTTCCTCTTACATCATAGATCTCCTCGCAAAGTTGACTTGAAAGGCATTAAGAATACAATGCAACAACATATACAATGTCTAATAATCACTTAAAAGCCTAAACATAGACATAAATGATCCATTTAAACAGAACATGTACAAATAGAGTTTTGGGACAAATATAATCTCTTTTATTTAAATTGAAGATAAAAGGTTACAAACTTTTCTTGCGACCACCGCTCTACAAACCAAGTCCGGACTCCTTGGTTATGGCTCCAGGTGCACCAATCCCGCATATAATTCTCACAACTAACATACCATTAAGGGGAGAAGGAAGGGTTGCATATGAAGAATGGATGAAAGGAAAAGTTGAGGCTAAAACTCAAAGAAAGATACAAATATTGAGAAATGAGAGGGAAATGATTTTAGTAGAGGTTTCTTATTCTCTTGTTCATATGTCCAAATGAATCCCCAAGACCTCTTTTTATATGAGAAAAATATGGTTATTCGGTTTGGGGATGGGATACAAGGGGTAAAATGTTTAGGAAACCCTCCATAGTCTGTAAACTCCATCGGAATCTGTGCAATTTTGTATTTTTTGCAACTTTTAAAGGTAAATGTGGGATACTTCGCATGAAAAAAGTGTTTGTATTCATTCTAACTATCATGCAACATGCATGTGTATGTAGGCTATTTGTAAATCATGACACGTACATTTTTCAAAAAATGGTTTTTTAGAAGGAAAAATCAGCAACATTTTTGGAAAAGTATGCAATTGAATGAGCCAATGTCTTGGATGCTTATATGTGGAATTTTTTGACTATAACAGATGATCCTCAATGTGTAAGGTCAGAAGAGAAATTGATAGCCAAAACCCATGACAATATATTTACACAGTGGGAAGTTACAAAGTCGAGTGAGCCTCAGATGAGTGTTAGTGAGCCTGTCATCTGTAAAATAATGATAATGTCTCTGAGGTGGGCATACCCAGGCTCAATATAAACTAAGCATGGATGTCAATCAAGTACACTGCAGATCAATGCCATATAAAATAATCATGACTAAAAGACAAATATGAATTTCTATATAAAGTGTATCCTCAAACAATACATAGTGGATCTACATCTCAAAATCATATAAAGATATACAAGTATAATGGGATATGCATCCTCACGAAGAATCAACACATGTGGCTAGAGATGAGAACGTCATAGCTTGAGCATCAACTTCAATATCTTTAAAACTCAGGTAGTATTACAATAGGATTGTAAGACTCACTACTATGAGGTCTTCAACATGTCATCGGGGAAAGAATGGAAGATCTCGATCATTAGGTACAAAACTTCATTGATTCTGAATTTGAACTTGACTGGGATCTTGAGATGACCGAATCATGAAAGTTAAGAGATCAACTATAGAATGTCTGACTCAGGTTGCATAAAACTTCCTTTGGACAAAAGGAACAAAAGATTATGAGACTCGAGAAGTATATTATTGACATAATTTTGTGCCATAGGAGGCACCACAAACTCACTATATGTTTTGAAGAGTAACCAAATGGAGGAGGACACAACTCCATGTAACAAGAACAAATTCCTAAGGTCATACTAGATCCCAATGCTTGCAGAAAAAACAAATGGATATGTTTTTTCCAAGGGATGCTATCTTGTTGTCGATAAAAGAGAAAGTATATATTGTCCTCTCTTTTAGTAATATTTGATTTTTTTGTCTTTTTTCAAATTTTTAACAAACTTTGAAAAAGAATAAAATAATGCTACATTACAAAGGAGGAACGAGTCTCACGGGCAAGAAAACTAGTTCCAAGAGCATGGAACATACTTATGCTCAATCCTAGGAGACATGTGTAGGATAAGGAGACTCACGAAAATTCCTCTAGGGGTCAAGGTGTCAGATCACAAGGGAAAAAAAGCTACGACGCTTGCACCTAAGGAATGATTAAAGTTTCAATAATAGCATCATGAAGCCAACATTAGGCCAAAGACACAAGGATGAGACATTCTATGTGATTACATCTTGACACAACAAGACTCCTTCCATGTAAAAGTTTTACGAGCCCAAAGAAAGTAATCCCGGTGGTTTTTCACTTTAAGAGAGTCCGAAAACCACTAAAAGAATACTTCAGAGTGATATTTTTAGTAAAGTTAGTCTCCAAATTTTGAAAACGAATAAAATCATACCAAGGAGAACTCTTTTGGTCATTAGGACTTGAGTATTAATTTTTTGTAGTTATTCCATCCGGTTCGAAAAAGGGTTCAACATATACCGAAAGGATGTCTCTTCAAAACCATTTTAACGAGTGTGATAGAGACAAGATCACTCAACTATATTTGAATTTTCAGGATTCTGAAAAGATATTAACTATGGACTCAATGCCTTTTTTGTAATTTAGTCCCCTCAGTCCAAAAAGTATAAAACATAACTTAGGAGAACTCTCCCATTGCGACAAGTCTCCTGAGGTGTAAATTTTTCTTGGGTAATCTATTGGCCGAAAAAGGGTTAAACTTATGCCAAATAGATATTGCTTCTGGACCAATTAATGAGTCTAAAAGGAACAAGGTCACTCGACAATGCTTTCATATTTAGGGAGTATGAAAAGAGCTTAACTATGGACTCCAAGGGATTTCCATTTTCGTAGATAATCTCCAAGGCTCGAAAAAGAGATAAACCAAAACCAAGGAGAATGGTCCTTTCTTGTAAATTTAGTCCCCCAGGTCTGAAAAAGGTTTAAACTTACACCTGAGAATACTCTTTTAGCGAAACGTAGCTCCTAGGGTGTACATTTTTCATAAAAATAGCCATCTGGACCGAAAAAGGGGTAAACTATCTTTAGATAGATGTGCCTTCAAATTTTAGTTCGACGAGCGTGAAGGGAAATAAGATTGTTCGACAATCGTTTCAATTTTTAAAGATTTTGAAAAGGGATTAAAAAAGAATCCATGGGGGATTCTTTTCTTAAGTACTCTGAACGAGACCGAAAAGAATAAATAAATTCTCGTTAGATGTTGTTTTTGAAGTTTAAGGGAGCTTGAAAGACAACAAATCATGCTCTTAGGGAGTCCTTTAGGTATAGGCTAGAAAATATTAAGAACAATGAGGCTTCAACACGTAGTCATGGAGGGACTAAAAGGACTCCCAATCCTATGGAAAACTCATAGCATAGATTCCAAAATGCAGTAAAGGATATACTTGGGGCATCCATGTAGAGGGAGGACCTACCACCTAATTATGACACTTCTAAAGAAATTGGCGCAGACACCAACCCTCGGGTCAAGATCCGCCCAGGATCATTCCAAATTCTCCTTAAGACAAAGCGACTTCTTTGGCTCCCTATTGAAACCTTTAACAATCCGATCCACAGGTCCTGGTGAAACCTTGCCTTAAGCAACTAACACCAAGGATGAGTCTTACACTTCCATATGACCACGACCTGGTCTCTGCACAAGCATCTTTTGCAACTCCCATGTTTGTGGTTGAAGACCCTCGACTTCTCTTCACCAAACGCTGATACCCAAGGTGTGATGGGGTATGGATCCTTTCCTTATCAGTGCCCTCCACACGTAACCATCGACTAGGGCTAAGTACTAGTGCCTCTCACAAATCGCAACCTCACGAGTTGGAATGTCGAACTTTGGCACTCTCCCTTTGCAAAACCCTGAGAGGCGATGGTTCACTTCCTTTTCGCACTTCTCGCAACTCGCAATCTCGCGAGTTGAAAGGTTGAACCTCTGGGCCCTTCTTTTACGAAACTCTGAGGTGCAAAAGTTAGAGAAGGTTTGAATCCTTCAGCGCCTCTTGAAACTCACAACTTCGTGACTTGAATTTTTTAGCCTTTGTTCTCCTTTCTTACAAGAATCCAAAGCATAAGAAGTCAATAAGGTGTTGACTCATTTTTCAAATGACATGTGTCCACCACCTATCACCACTTCTTCCTCTCTCCGGGTGTCTTATCTCCATGCCAGATGTCAACCACGCGGTTCCCACCAAGAAAACGTACCATGTGTTGCACGAACCCTTGCAACTCACAAGCTCATGACTTCTGTAATCGAAACTAATTCCTCCCAACTTCTGAAACCCCGATACGTGATATAGTGAAGAGGTTTTGATTCGACAGTTTCTCCTACTTCTCCCTATTCGAGACTTCACACAACGAAAGGATTTGGTCTATCCTCTGAACTCACAATATGTGATACTCGCAAAGGTTCAGATTTGATTGTCCTCCCACGGCTTGGATCCAACTATCTAGATATCTTCCTCCACTTCTCCCAACTCGGAACTTCACAACTCCAAGAGTTTTCTCTTCCACCTCCAAACTCACGAACCCCAAGTTCGTGAAATGATTTGATGACCCAATCTGACCATGATCGATGGTATTTTTTTATCCTTGACACCAACGTAATGGGATCGTCCAGCCCTTATCCAACCTGCAACTCCTCTAGATCCTATGGTCCTTGCAACTTCATGAATTCTCCACTGAGATTTATGACCGTTCGATTTCTTCCTCTATGACTTCTATGAGACGAACTGGTGTTCTCCCTTCTTAACTTTACTTCTACTAGATGAATTCGACTCTCATCTCCCTTTGAAGTATTTCGATCCCCGTCCTCCTTTGAAGTGTTCAAAGGTGTTATCCCTCCTGAACTTTTCTCTTGTAAACTCAAGCCTCCAAAAGGGTTCCTTCTCGCACTCCTTGTGACAATCTTTCAAACACTGCTGGGTATTTGATCTTTCAACTCTATGCACTTTCTGCAACAACAGTCTTCTCTCTTCAACCTTAGCTGATAAGTTCTAAGGCTTCAATTGGCCTGCACACACCTTGCACAACTCTTGTGCTTCACTTGCACTTTTGATGGAATGAGAACAATGGTATCCCTCCTGAGCTTTCTGAAATAAAACTCAGAACCCTTGTCAACACACACCTTGCAGATGTTTCACTACACTCCTTGTAGGAACTTCTCTCACTCAGGAAGAGAAACAATTGAAACTCATTATCTCTCTCTCTCTTTCAAATTTCAAACATTCAACATGAAATCATACATTGAACACAGTATTAAAGAAAATGCATAACAAAGAGAATAAAACAACTATAAGCATACCATTCAACATATGTAAATAGTAAACATCGTAACACCATGAAATTTGAGTCAAAGCTTCATATATTTACTCAATTGCTTATGTACATGGGTTCTTCTCTATAGATCTTTGCTACAACTCTTTTCTTATGTTCTATGCTAATGATACAACAACAACAACTATGATACAAAGGCGAGGGTTTCCATATCCGTTCTCCCTCCTATGCTCTAACTGTCTAATCTATGAATTCAAAACTACCTACTTTCATTAACTGGGCTTAAATGGCTTTTACATTGACAGATGAGAGCAAATCTCTCAAGATCTGTTTACAACAGCCAGATATAAATGCAAATACACTTCTAGATACTACATTAATATCTTCTTCTTAATCTTTTAAAAACAATTCAAAGCGTGGAAAATGTGTTCTGCGCTTTTCCCAGCTGGCTTCTGCTTTCACCCTCGCTTGGTTGTTGGCGATGCTCCTGCATCATACTCCCTCGCTTGAAAATTTTCATGAACTCTTGTTCATGATTTCTTGCATGGTTTGTTCATGCTTCTAAATTTCTGCTTCATCTTTCCAACTGGCATCTTCAATTGGATGTCCCTTCCATTTGACCAAATATTCAAAATACTCTTTTCTCCTGGTCTTCTTGCTAACCCTCTTGTCAATTATACTTTCCATTTGTGGATTTTTTGCTACAAGCATTTGTTTTGTCCACTGAACTTCTTTCTGTTCATCTTCTTCTCCTGCTTCTTCATCTTTGTAAGGGTACAAATCTACAACATTGAATATCGTTGAGATTCCGACCCCATCGGGTAATTCAATCTCATATGCGTGCACCCCAAATTTCCTTATGACCTTGCACAATCCAATATTTTTCATCTTTAGTTTATTATATGTTCCCCTTGGGAATATTTCCTTCCTCAGATGTGCAAGAATCAGATCACCAACTTCAAATTGAAGTTCTCGCCTGTGTTGATATGCTCTGTGCTTTAACTCTTGGCTTGAACTCTGCAATCGCTTCTTGATTCGGCTATGAAGCTCCTTCATTGCTTCTGCAAAGTCCTCTGCACTAGCACTTCTGAATTCATTTTGTTTTGAACCTTTCAATTCAGAAAATCCCCTTGGTTGCATTCCATATACTATTTGGAATGGACTCTGCCATGTTCTTCTATTAACCGAATCATTGTAAGCAAATTCCACCCGTGGCAGAATGTGATCCCACTGAATGTGGTGTTCAGTCACTAAGATCCTCAGTAAATCTCCCAAGATTTTGTTCACAACTTCTTCCACAAATTCCTCCAAAAATGTCCAATGAACTTGGTATCTCGATCAGAAACAATACTCCTTGGCAAACCGTGAAGTCTAATGACTTCTTTGAAAAACAGGTTCGTAATATGAGTTGCGTCACTGGTTTTTTGGCATGGTATGAAATATTCCATCTTGGAAAATCTGTCTACCACTACAAAGATTGAATCACATCCTCTCTTGTTCTTGGAAGTCCCAATATGAAATCCATGCTCACTGCATCCCACAAGCTTTCTGGTATGGGTAATGGTTGATATAACCATGTGTTCTGCCTTTTCCCTTTTGTGTGCTGACAAATCCTGCATTTGTCGACAAATCTCTTAACATATGTCCTCATCCCTGGCCAAAAATATGATCCATTCAACTTTGAGAATGTCTTATCATGACCGAAGTGTCCGACCAATCGTCCACTGTGTTTTTCCTTCAACATATTCTCCCTCATGGAGCATTTTGGAATACATAGCTGATTGCCCCTGAATAATAATTCATCCTGGATCATATACTCGGTCCATTGGATTTTTTCCCTAAGAACTGGACTCTCAGATGCCTCATATGCCTCCTTAAAATCTGGGTCATCCTTGTACATTTCTTTGAGGTTATCAAAACCCAAAGTTTTGACTTTGAATGACTGCATAAACAAACATTTCCTGCTCAAAGCATCAACAACTTTGTTAGAAGTTCCAAAAATATGATTAATCACAAAAGTAAAATTATGCATGAATTCAACCCATTTAGCATGCTTTTCGTTCAACTTCTCTTGTTGAGTCATGAATTGTAAAGCATGATTATCACTGTACAAAACAAACTCTTTGGGAACCAAATAATGTCTCCATTTCTTCAGTGCTTGGATGACTGCATAAAATTCTTTGTCATATGTTGAGTATTTAACCTTCACTTCATTCAATTTCTCACTGAAATATGCAATCGACCTGTCGTCTTGGCTCAACACCACCCCAATTGCAAATCCACTCGCGTTACACCTAACCTGAAATGTCTTGTTAAAATCTGGCAAAACCAGAATTGGTTGTTCCGTTTTCTTCTTCTTCAGCAGATTGAAACTTTTCTCTTCTTCCTCTGTCCAGTGAAAATATTTGTGTCTTTTCTTCACCATATCCATCATTGGCGCACTAATTCCACTAAAATTTCAAATGAATTTCCTGTAGAAATTAGCCAAACCATGGAAGCTTCGAACTTCAAACACACCTTTTGGTGATGGCCAATTCTTAATCACATTTACCTTTTCCGGATCCATCTTCAACTCAATTGAAGAGATAACAAAACCCAAGTAAATAAGTTTTGTTCTCATAAATAATGATTTCTTCACATTGATCAACAATTTCTCCTGCTGTAATCTCCTCATTACTGGAGCTAAATGTTTTAAGTGCTCTGCTTCTTTTTTGCTGAAAATTAATATATCATCAAGATATACAATGACGAATTTCTCTATGAAATCCTTTAGGACTTTGTTCATCAATATCATGAAATTACTGGGTGCATTCGTTATGCCAAATGGCATAACAAGCCATTCATACAACCCTTCATTCGTCTTGAATGTTGTTTTCCATTGATCACCTTCTCTCATTTGAATCTGATGATATCCACTTTTCAAATCAATCTTTGAAAAAAATCTTGCTCCACTCAAGCAATCCATCAACTCATCCATCCTTGGCAATGGAAATCTATATCTGATGGTAATCTTATTGATTTCCCTTGAGTCTGTACACATCCTCTAGCCTCCATCTTTCTTTGGGATGAGCACTATTGGAACATCGCATGGACTCAAGTTCTCTCTAACCAATCCTTTGTCCATTAAGTCCAGGAATTGTCTCCTGACTTCTTCATTTTCCTGCAGTGTCAATCTATACACTGCTTTGTTTGGTAAACTGGCTCCAGGTATAAGATCAATGTGATGTCTTATATTCTTGATCGGTGGCAATGAACAAGGTAGTTTGTCCACTACTATATCAACAAATTCTTCCAGCAACTTCTGGATTTCCTCTGGTAAATCATCTATCCTTGTACTGGTCAAAACAATTATGGGCTTCCTAACCACAATAAATTGTGTGTATTCCTTATTCTTAATCTCCTTAAGAAGTTCCTTCCCACTCATGAGAAGTACAGTGTTGCTCACCTCTGTTTTCACTTATTTATCCTTAATTGATAGCAACATGTGAGTCCTACCATTTTTTTCTAGGGTGTACGTGTTCTTTCTCCCATCATCAACCACGTTCCTATCATATTTCCACGGTCTACCCAGCAATAGATGACAAGCATCCATGGAAATGACATCACATAATATTTCATCCTTATATCCTCCTATTTTAAATTCAACTAAACACTGTTTAGTAACATTTACCTAATGTCCTTTTTGTAGCCACGAAACTCTGTATGGGCTTGGATGTACGATAGTCTCTAGCTCCAGCTTTTCTACCATCTCTATAGATACGATATTGTCTTTGCTACCGCTGTCCACTATGACCTTACATACCTTGTCTTTGGTTTTGCAAGCAGTTTGAAACATACTATTTCTTTGGGCTGGGTTCTTTGCTTCTTTCTCCGGCTTCAAGAGAACTTTCCTCATCATTAAGGATCTTCCACCCTCAGCATCTTCTGCCTCAACATTTCGTCCTTGAGCTTAAGCAATGTGAGTTTCACCACCATATTTCTTCTTATCTAAACACTCAAAGGATTTATGTCTGATCTTTCCACAGAAAAAGCATTTTACTTCACCGCCTCTGCCTCTTCCTCTTCCTCTAGCTCGAGGAAAAGTATTTCTATCGACATATTGTCTTCCCAGTGAGCTTCCCCCTCTTTCAGGTTGAGGTTGAGGTTTCTTTCCTTCTTCTTTAGATTTATGAGTCCTATATTGGGCAATTCTTTTGCCTCTGGCTTGACTTCTACCTCAGCCTCTTTGACCTTGCTTCCGGCTCAACTTCTCTTCATCTTTCAGATCCATCTGATAAGCATCTTCTATAGTCCAAAAGGTCATCATGCTCATCTCATCTTGAATGTCATATTGTAGACCATTCATGTATCTGGAAAAATTTTCATCATCACTTTCTCGATGACCTTCTCTGATGTTTATCCTGTAGAACTCTTCATTGTATTCTTTCACTGACATCAACTTCTGTCTCAAATTCTACATCCTCCAAAATAGAGGGATTTGATAATCCTTGGGTATGAATTTGGATTTTATCTTTGCAACCATTCTATCCCAGCTTTTGATTTTTTTCTTGCCTTTACAGTGTCTGTCAGCCTGCAGTTCATCCCACCATAGTGATGCATGCCCTTTAAGTATAGTGATGACATGTTTGACTTTCTTGTCTTCCTCGACATCCTCATTGTCAAAATATTTATCCAGAGCTCTAATCTAGTCTAAAAGCTATTCAACATCCAAGTTTCCCTCATACATGGGAATCTCCATTTTTTCTCTGGCACCTATCCTTGCAATAGCCCTAAATAGACATTCATCCGCAGCATCTTCAACTTCAACTTCTTCTCCTTCGTGTCTAGCTTCATTTTCACTTTCATCTTCGTTGATATCCCCAACGTCAACTGTGTGCCTCTGTGTTGTCTCCATGGTATCAAGACTAGCACGTAGTTCACGCATTTCTCTCTCCACTGTTGGATTAGGCATCGGTCTGTCTCTTCTCCTCGGTAGCATGGTTGTAAAATTTCTCCTCTTTTCTCTGCTATAGAAAGAAAAGAACTTGTTCTGAGCTCTGATACCACAACTAGTGTAGACCCCAAACCTCGAGTCAAGATCCACTTAGGATCGTTCCAAATTCTCCTTAAGCCGAAGCGGCTTCTTTGGCTCCCTGCTGAAACCTTTAACAATCCGATCCATAGGTCCTGGTGAAACCCCGCCTTAAGAAACTAACACCAAGTACAAGCCTTACACTTCCATATGATCACGACTTGGTCCCTGCACAAGTGCCTTTCGCAACTCATGTGTTGATGGTTGAAGACCCTCAACTTCTCTTTACCAAACGCCGATACCCGAGGTGCGATGGGGTATTGCTCCTTTCCTTGTTAACACCCTCCACACATAATCGTCAACTAGGGCTAACTACTAGCACCTCTCGCAACTTGTGACCTCGCAAGTTGGAATGTTGAATTTTGGAACTCTCCCTTTGCGAAACCTCAAGACACGATGGTTGACTTCCTTTTTGCACTTCTTGCAACTCACAATCTTGCGAGTTGAAAGGTTGAACCTCCGGCCCCTTCTTTTATTAAACTCTGAGGTGATAAATTCAGATAAGGTTTGACTCCTTCAGCGTTTCTCAGAAGTCGCAACTTCGTGACTTGAATTGTTGAGCCTTTGTGCTCCTTTCTTATGAGAATTCGAAGCATGAGAAGTCAACAAGGTGTTGACTCCCTTTTCAAATGACATGTGTACACCACCTGTCACCAGTTCTTCCACTCTCTGAGCGTCTTATCATTGTGCCACCTATCAACCATGCAGTTCCCACCAAGAATACGTACCACATGTTGCATGAACCCTCGCAACTCACAAGCCCATGACTTCTGCAGTCGAAACTAATTCCTCCCAACTTCTGAAACCCCGATACACGATATAGCGAAGAGGTTCTGATCCGACGATTGCTCCTACTTCTCTCTATTCGGGACTTCACACAAACAAAGGATTTGGTTTATCCTCCGAACTCATGATATGCCATACTCGTGAAGGTTCAGATCTGGCGGTCCTCCCGCGGCTTAGACCCAACGGTCTGGATCTCTTCCTCCGCTTCTCGCAACTCGAAACTTCACGACTCCAAGAGTTTGGTTTTCCACCTCCAAACTCACGAACCCCGAGTTCATGAAATGATCTGGCAACCGAAACTGACCACGATCGATGGTCCTCGTTGATCCTTGATGCCAACGTAATGGGTTTGTCTGGCCCTTATCCACCCCGCAATTCTTCTCGATCCTACGTTCCTTGCAACTTCACGAATTCTCCACTGAGAATTCTGACCGTTCGATTTCTTCCTCTATGACTTCTACGGGACGAACTGGTGTTCTCCCTTCTGAACTTTACTTCTATTGGATGACTTTGAGTCTTGTCTCCCTTTTAAGTATTTTGATCCTCGTCCTCCTTTGAAGTTTTCAAAGGTGTTATCCCTCCTGAAATTTTCTCTTGTAAACTCAAGGCTCCAAAAGGGTTCCTGCTCGCACTCCTTGCATAAATATTTCAAATACTTTTGGGTATTTGATCTTTCGACTCTATGCACTTTCTGCAACAATAGTCTTTCTCACTTGAACCTTAGCTGATAAGTTCTAAGGCTTCAACTGGCCTGCACACACCTTTCACGACTCTTGTGCTTCACTTGCACTTTTGCTGGAATGAGAACAATGGTATCCCTCCTGATCTTTCTGAGATAAAACTCAAAACCCTTGTCAACGCACACCTTGCGGATGTTTCACTGCACTCCTTGCAGGAAATTCTTTCACTTAGGAAGAGAAACAATTGAAACTCATTCTCTCTCTCTCTCTCTTTCAGACTTCAAACATTCAACATGAAATCATACATTCAACACAGTATTAAAGAAAATGCATAACAGAGAGAATAAAACAACTGTAAGCATACCATTCAACATATGTAAACAGTAAACATTGTAACACCATGAAAGTTGAGTCAAAGCTTCATATATTAACTCAATTGCTTTTGTACATGGGTTATTCTCTATAGCTCTTTTCCTCTGTTCTATGCTAATGATACAACAACAACTACTATGATACAAAGGCGAGTGTGTCTATATCCGTTCTCCCTCCTATTCTCTAACTGTCTAATCTATGAATTCAAAACTACCTGCTTTCATTAACTGGGCTTAAAAGCCTTTTACATTGACAGATGAAAGAAAATCGCTCAAGATCTGTTTACATCCAGATATAAATGGAAGTACACTTCTAGCTACTACATTAATATCTTCTTCTTAGTCTTTCAAAAACATTTCAAAACGTGGAAAATGTGTGTTGCGCTTTTCCCAGCTGGCTTCTGCTTTCACGCTCGCTTGGCTACTGGCGATGCTCCTGCATCAGAAACATAGAAGGTTATGTGTCTCCCTTCGGTGGGATCAGTCCTATGGAAAAGAGGAAAAAGTAAACAAAATGGAATATGCAAGGTGATGAGAACCTAACTTATACACTAGTGTTGAAAAAAAAAACTTCACCATGAGATGATGTGAGTGTAACCCAACTCATAAAAACACCAAACCAAAATAAAAAATTCATAAGAACAACCCAAAACTCTCCCAAAAAGAAATTCAAGAACCCACCAAGAGAAGAATAGGTAAAAAAGGACCAAACTGGAGTAAAAAGAGCCAAAATATTCTATAAATAGGGGTAGCCAGCGCATTTTAACCATTGCAAATTGGAGCCTGCAGGGGTGTAGACTGATTGGCAAGTGTCTTGTAAATGGAAGGAAATGTAAAATGGAGGTCTCAAGTTCAATTCTCACCCCGATTTACTCGTTCCCCATGCTTGTGGTATGTGTTCACACACCTGTAGGTTATAGAGGTAGCAGATGGGACTTGACCCCATGTCACACGAGTAATAGAACTGCGGGTTGTCGATTCCGCCATTCACAAATAAAATAAAATAAAAACATTGCAAATTGGAAAATAAGCAAGAAGTAAAAAATCCCTCTTCCTTAAAACGTGGATTCAAGGAGCTATGGTGGAGGTAAATTCTTCAAACCTGAACCAAGTAAGTACAAATTACCTCTCTCATCATATCAGTTCATCATTTGTTGTGTATTTATTTGTTTAGAGGGTGCACACCCTAGGAAAAAAACAGGTCTGCATGTATGTGGACTATCCAAAATCAACATGCATATATACATGGGAAAAGTAAAACTTAGTATGCGTATATATGCATATTTCTTAAAAAAAACCGCATACATCTCTTTAAAGCCTTCAGACAATCAAACAAGGGACTAACCTCAAAACAATTTTATGCAACAGGATGTATGTTCACTGGTGAGAGAGAGAACATGAGGAGTTAGACATCTTCGTCAAAGAGGATCCAGGGGCCATTGGCCCATTTCCATGCAAAAGTAGTGTGTTATCTGGAAGTTATTTCAGTGTCAATTCATGAGGGAATAACCTAGGCTATCGAATCATTTGATAGAGTATTGGCAGACCTTCATGCTAGAGAGACAATCATCGATTCGGATTACCGAGGATATATAATTTTTGAATGACCTCTCCAAGAGGGGGGAACCATTGAACTTGAGGAATTTTCTTCCAGGACCACACAACATACAAGACTACATTGGTATGTACTGCGAGGCTCTCGCTGATAAAGTAGGATCTCAGGTGCGAATTCATAAGATCACAAGCCTCAACCTATTGAGAGTACTTAACATGATTGGGAGGATCATTGGATATCGAACACTTGATCAGGATTAACGTGAATAGATGCATTGTACAACTCAATGTATACAGGCCACCATATTTTATTGTAGCATTGTGATGCTCAATTGTATGAAAAAAAACTGACTGACTATTGAAGAAGAAAAAACAAGAACTTTGGTTTTGGGACCGTGTTGTGCACTTTCCTTTTCGAGAGAGTTCCAATCCTTATCCCGTGAGAGATAGTACAGGGACCTATTTCCTCCTTTCTAGCATTATGCAGGTGGGAATCTTTGAAGCCTTTATAGGGAGCAAGGAGAGTGCAAGAGGCATTAAATGACAATTGTTTTGAAAGGTGGGCCTGTCAAATTCCTGTGATTGGAGACTACCCCTATGCAAGGATTAGTTTACTGAGGGATCCTGATGTGTCAGTGCCCCCTTGAGAGAAGTACAAAGACATGGGTACACATTACTTTTTATATTTTAAAGTTATTTTATTTTTATTTTTTAAATATTATCCTTTTTATGGTAATGTCAAAGTACTAACTTAGTAATTTTTTATATACAGACATGGGACCAGTACAACCAACCAACTTCTCAAGGACCATGAGTCATCCTCGAGAGGATGTCAGACTAGCTACAATAGGAGGACCAACAACCATGAGAGGGCCACCAACCCGAGAGGCTGAGAGAGTATTGAGACGAGTTGAGAGGAACCTAAAATATCTCACTCGTCCAATGTCGATGGTAGAGATTGAGGACTTAACCCTGGCCATACACCTACATGTTGTAGTGGTACCCAAGACTTGGGTTCAGTTGTTCTGATGTCTTGTGAATGTCATATTTCATTACACTAAGGCCAAGAGGCCTATTCCATAACTATCACTAGACCTCATCTGTGCTAAGGGAACTCTTTTTGTACTCTCCTATGTAGTGAGGGCTTGAGCCCGACGACGTATACTGACTCTATTTGAGGATTTATGACCAAGTTTTGTATTTATGACATTATTTTTGGACATATTATTATATATTTACATGTTTTTTCCTTATCGATAAAACATTTTGTACAAATGTATTTACATATGTGTGTATGTGTGTGCTTTTACTTTTATGCATGCAAAATATACAATTCTAATACATTATTATCCAATGTATCAATTAGTTGATTAGATATCCTAGGAACATTCATATAAGTAATGTAAACAAAATAACATTCTAAGAGAGGTACTTGTTGACGCTTGAATCCGTCAACACCAAAATGACAACCTCACGAGGATGTAAATCCTCTCGTGTTTTTAAAGAGGTGGTTCTCTTATTTAATTATAGATTTTCTAAGGATTCTAAATATTCAGAATATGCAACTTTGCATAAGTTTTTCGTGGTAATCAAATAAATAAAAGATTGAAAGATGTGGGACCAGTACGACCAGTCGACTTCTCCAGGACCATGTGTCATCCTCGAGAGGATGTCAGACTAGCTGAAATAGGAGGACCAACAACCGTGAGAGGGCCACCAACCTGAGAGGATGAGAGAGTATTGAGACAAGTGGAGAGGAACCTAACATCTCTCACTCGTCCAATGTTAATGGTAAAGATTGAGAACTTAACCCTGGCCATATAGCTGCATGTTGTAGTGGTACCCAAGATTTGGGTTCAGTTTTTCCGACGTCTTGTGAACGTCGTATTTGATTACACTAAGGCCAAGAGGCCTAGGCCATAACTATCACTAGACCTCATATGTGCCGAGGGAAATCTTTTTGTACTCTCTTATGTAGTGAGGGATTGAGCCAAATGGTGTATATTGACTCTATTTGAGGCTTTACAACCTAGTTTTGTACTTATGACATTATTTTTGGACATATTATTATATATATACATGTTTTTTCCTTATGGATAAATCATTTTGTAAAAATGTATTTACATATGCGTGTATGTGTGTGATTTTACTTTTATGCGTGGGAAATATACAATTATAATACATTATTATCCAATGTATCAATTAGTTGATTAGATATCATAGGAACATTCATATAAGTAATATAAACAAAATATCATTCTAAGAGACGTACTTGTTGATGCTTGAATCCGTTAGCACCGAACTGACAACCTCATGAGGATGTAAATTCCCCCGTGTTTTTAAAGAGGTGGTTCTCCTATTTAATTTTAGATTTTCTAAGGATTCTAAATATTTAGATTATGTGACTTTGCATAAGTCCATCGTGGTAATCAAAGAAATAAAATATTTCAATACGTGGGACCAATACGACCAGTCGACTTCTCCAGGACCATGCATCATCCTTAAGAGGATGTCAGACTAGCTGCAATAGGAGGACCAACATCCGTGAGAGGGACACCAACCTAAGAGGGTGAGAGAGTATTGAGACGAGTGGAGAGGAACCTAACATATCTCACTAGTCCAATGTCAATGGTGAAGATTGATAACTTATCCCTTGCCATACAACCGCATGTTGTAGTGGTACCCAAGACTTGGGTTTAGTTGTTCCGACGAATGTCATATTTCATTACACTAAGGCCAAGAGGTCCAGGCCATAGATATCACTAGACCTCATACGTGCCGAGGGAACTCTTTTTGTACTCTCTTATGTAGTGAGGGTTTTAGCCCGACGATGTATACTGACTCTATTTGAGGCTTTACGACACCGTTTTGTACTTATGAAATTATTTTTGGACATATTATTATATATATACATGTTTTTCTTTATGGATAAAACATTTTGTACAAATGTATTTACATATGCGTGTATGTGTGTGCTTTTACTTTTATGCATGGGAAATATACAATTCTAATACATTATTATCCAATGTATCAATTGGTTGATTAGATATCCTAGGAACATTCATATAAGTAATATAAACAAAATAACATTCTAAGAGACGTACCTATTGACGCTTGAATCCGTCAGCACCGAAATGACAACCTCACGAGGATGTAAATCCTCTCGTGTTTTTAAAGAGGTGGTTCTCCTATTTAATTTTGGATTTTCTAAGGATTCTAAATATTTAGAATATGTGACTTTGCATAAGTCCGTTGTGGTAATCAAAGAAATAAAATATAAAAGAAATATAAAAGAAAAATGTTTTTGTTTTATTTTTAAAGAAAGTTTTTGAGAAAGGACGAGGAATCAAACACTTCACACATTTAAAGAAAATATGCAAAATTTCCTCACATCCATCATAATTTAAGATAAATGTTTCTGATAACATAAAAAGTAAAAACAAGATGATCTGCATGCATAAGAGAACTTCAACAGAGTGGAAACATGGGAAGTTCAAATAAAGATAATGATAGATCAACCTCAAATAAATTATATTATGAAAATAGGGTTACAGAGCACAGTCGAGATTATTCCCAAAATAGGTCTCTTGAAATTTCTAAAAAATATATAGTATGTTACATATTCTTTGAAATTTAAAATGTGTTTGTTTTAAATACTAGGATTGGGCTCCCGCGGACCATAAAGAAAATAAATACAAGAAATAAGCTCTTAGAAGAAAGACGATGGATGGTATAAGAACACCAAGACCTGGTAAGAAGAAAGAGGAGTTATCAATTTTCGATTAAACCTTTCTAGTGAAAGAGGTGGAATAACCAGATGAAGGACTTGATAAATAAAAAGAAGGATGTGATCAACATAAACTTACTATGATGGTCTCTCCTTCTTTTCACTTGCTTGTTGATGTCCTTTTATCGTTCTCATCAAAGGTTAAAGGAAATGTCTCAACTATTTCTTTCCCCTCATTAGTCAGTTTATCGATATCTTTCTTGAACCATTCTTCGATATAAATTTTAATTGGTGCCACATTGATTTCATGCTAGATTTTTTTGTTGAACAACTCTCCCTCCAAGTCCCTCAGATAAATGGAAATGCCATTTAATTCTTCTTCAATGTCCTAATTTTTCACGGAGTAGTCCACTATCCAATTATCTATGTCATCCTCTTCATATTCAAGAATACCATATAACGTTTCAAATGACAAGCCTTTAAAAATATAAACTTGTTCGTCAAATTGTTGTTTTATTATGAACGACGAGTAGAGGATTAATTTGGGGTATTGAACTTTGTTAGTGCTTCTAGATAGATCCAGCTCCATGAGAACTTTGAATAATTATTTCCTCCTTGATATAGCTTGGCTGCACGCTTGAACAATATTATTCATTTTTTTTTATCTTTTCTTTCCAGAATGCGTTCAACTTCTTTATCCAACTTGGCGAGGGGAGATCCTCCTCTCTTCTCTTTAGTTCTATCATATTGGAATGTTTGATTCCAAATGGTACCATGATATCAAGGTAAAAACCTTCTTCATTCTTTAGGTAGGCTTGTAAATAATCATGGAAGTCATGCACCCTTGAGCCAAAAGAAACCATGTTATTCAAAATCTCTCAATCCTCTGTGACCAACGCCATTCTTTTCTTAATTTTTTTTTCCACATAGCTCCTGGCAGATGTAAGTAGGATCGAGGATCCTTTTAATTTAGAAACCAATGGACTAGAAATAAGTGGAAGAGAAATTAAGGTGTCTTCCATTTCGTTGATCCTTTGTTTCAATTTCATGTTTTCCGCTTCAAGACCACCAATGTAGTCGTCGAGAGCATCCCCGATTGCTCTGTGAACTTTAGAAATATGGCAAGGCTGCATGTTTATTAGGTCAACCTCTAAACGAGATTTCCCTTTCTTATTCTTGACATCACTTATTTCGATAATCAATTTCTTAGATTCTTTGTCAAAGACAACGCTCTAGAACGCAAATGACTCTTCTTCATCGAAGGTCTCATTCTCAATAATTTCCAATGATGGATTTTGTTGGGTTGTGATTCTTGGTTGATTAATGTTGGGAAACATTTTCTCTATGTCTTCTTCAAGTTCCATATCTTTGAGGGAGAAGATATTGATATCACTCTCTATGCGTTGGTCTTCTTCCTCTTGAACTACATTTTTCCTCTTTTTCCTCAAAGGAAGTTTGTGCGAGTTTTCAATTTTTCCCGGAGGGGGATTATTTTCTCCTCCTCTGCCTGAACTACTATTGATCACTTTTCTATATGGGAGGGTCGTTGGATCACTACTTTGAGATTTTGTATTCTTAGGAGTAACAGTTGGGGACTAGGAACTCTTCCCATTTGGACCCTTTCCTTTATCTTTGTAAAATTCATTTGTACAGAGTATCATCTCCAAGTCGCCAACATTGTGAGTAGGAGCACCTAATTTATTATCTTATTCTTCTCCTAGAACATTATGGATAAATGAATTGTTGAATCCCACTGCTAGCATATGTTCCAAAAGCATTCTATTAGGTTCAAACCCTTTTATATTTTCATCATATTTGAGATTCAAATTGTGGAAGTGGTTTGCAAATCCATCAATTTTGTTCATATTTTTGAATATAAATCCCCAATTTTCCAAGGTAAGGGTATGAATTGTTTTTTTCTGTTTCACATGAAAAGAGTGCAAACAAAAATTATATTTCATTGTGACTTATGTAATAAACATTCTATCAGATATATGGCATGTAAGAAAGGAGGGATTTTCCTTAGAACCAAAAATCCTGATAACATTGTAATTCTCGATTTTCTCCAACATCCCCATTTTATCTAGGAATTTAGTTTCCTGGTCGGTTATTCTTGGGGTATCTTTTTTGAACAACAATCCTTTAAAAACTGAGAAAAAATCATTGAAAAATTCATAGAAATCAAAAGAAGCTTTGTGTCTCGATAAGGCTTGGTACCATAAGGTAACTGGGTTAAATTCATAGTTTACCTTCTTACAGATAAACAATTTAGGAAATTGATAGCAATATGCTATCGCAAACACCAAATACGAATCCATATAGAATTTCTTAACCTTTTTGTACTATGACAATTGGGAAGAGATTTAAATGGAAATTAGTTTTCCCCAATTGAAAATGGATTTCTCCATGATAATAAAATATAGTATATAAAGAATCATATGGGAAATGCTAGGGGTATTTTCTTGGCCTGTCACCCTAGTGAATAACTAAGCAATTTCCAAAAATGGATTTTTGAATGAGTTGACCTGAAATCGGGTAATATCTTTAGGGATGGTCGCTAGAATATCCAAGAACTCAGGTAAGAGGTCAAGGATGTTGTCGTTATTTTTCCGGAAATCCCTCCAATCCTCTCCTTTAAAAGTAAGTGTTGGCTCAAGGAGCTTCAACAATTCACGGAACAATTGAAGTGAAAGAGAGACGGTAGAATGGAATTCAAGTTGAATAATCCACTGACTTGGTATATATTTCTTAGCGCACCAGGTGACCAATTCCTTGGAGTCAATGTAATGAACCTCAAATTTACCAATATTTTTTTTTTCTAAGGAAAATTAATCTCCAATTCATTTAATAGACTCGTAGTTAAGAGAAGGTAGAATTTATATCCATTGTTAAACTTTGCGAGTTTTTCTTATATTCTGATTATCAACGGTGACATTTCTATCCCATCGTAACACACATTGAACATAGTTCCTAAGTGGACAAAACTCCACATTCTAACATTTCCCTTCAGTCCTAATGTTATTCTNATATTAGGCTTAGGACTATATTAGGTTTAGGACTTATGATCCTAAACTCTCCCCTAAGAAATAAGCTTCTATAATTTCGTGCAAGGGTAAATATCGTCTGACTTTCGAAATAAAGCTCGTATACCATGCATAACGTGATGGGGTCGGGAGTATACACCTTGGAGAAATGTTGTTGGCTTAACATAAGATATTTAACATTTCTTTGCATGGCCAAAGTCATCAAACAAATCCCTTGTAAGTAATGGTTGGGTAAAGATCTTCCAGTCACCATCGACATAAAGGTTTTGGTTAATAAAACTCCACCCTAACAACTCATTTAACTCTACCTAAGTTGAATGATGTTTCAACTGAACGATATCTCATTTGAATGATGTACTAACTGAACTGATAGTAGTTAGAGTTAACAGTTTCCATTTGGTCGTTTCATGAAGGTTCTGCTCTTTACTTCGTATTCCTTTAATGAGAAAGGAAAGGTTATTGTCAAACATGAGTTAAGCCTCTGAAACGACCATTCATGGAGGCTCTGTGTATGTGAAAAACGATGGTTATCACCTGATCCCTTGTCCAATATGGTCATTCGAACTCTTCCCCATCACATGGACAGAGCCTCCCTTCATACCATCAACATTTACTCTAGGTGGTAAGAGATATTTAGGGTTAGATGGGTCTCTTTCGTCATTCATGTATTTTCTAAAGTAACTCTGCATTTTTTTTCTCAGTGAGGGGAAATCGATAGCTTGGAGATTTTTATCCGATGGAAGCAGGCATCCCTACCCGACCACCATGGTAAGTTCATGATGCTCCTATAATTTTACAAAGTTGGATGGAACACTTAGTTTTAGCTACAGTGGAAGAAACCTTTTATACTGGAATTCTTATTATGATTTTTATTAATATTTTTCCTATGGTTGTTTCTCTTCTCGTAACCCCCTGGAATGCTCTCACTTCTGGGGAGGTAGTATTTACTGGTGTTTGATTCCAAAGCCTTTCGAAACCTTCTTGACACCCCTCATTTGTTCCAACATCTACACTCTCACACAATCATTTTAGTGAGGTTACGTGTTTTCACTTGCTTAAGAGTTTTTCATTGTATTGTTACCTGGTTTCAAGTCCCTGTGATACCACATGGGAGTATTAGTCTAGAAGAAATTATGATAGGGTAGAATCCCATGCTGAGGAAACATGTTATCAAGCGTTTTTCCTTCGATGCATTCTAACAGGCCACCAACTAACTCTTACGACTGAAATGTTTTAAAAGGACTTTCTATATTTCCCATTCATTATGTAATCTAAAGTGGGTATCTTATGTCTTGAACAAGTCGTTAAAGAATACCTTGTAGCATACAATATATGAGCCTAAGGCAAATCTTGGTTTAATGTATTCCATACTGTTATTATCGTTTTTATCAGTGGGAACTACCATTCGAAAATGGGTATTCAACATAGGTATTAATTGTGTGCTAAATCTTTGAGAATTTCCTTGTGAATTATATGTGTATAAAGTTATGGAATACATTTCGTTATGAACTTATTTGGTCATTTTAATTATTAGAATATTCTTTTGATTTCCTTCTGGTGTATATATTCAAAGAATTGTTTATCGTGACCTAATGATGGGACCCTTGGTTTTTGCGAGGGTACACATCAGGTCAAATTTGGCCCACCTCTCCCTTCCACTCCATGGATAACTGAATGTGTAGAGGCAAGGCAACCTGTACTATGGCCCTAAGTTAAGTGAAATCCTGAACTTTGTGTGTTTGTCTCTTTTAATCAATTCATCCCAGAAATTAAATTTTGTGTTTCATATAAGAAATTATATTATTTCTGGATAGTTACTAATTGAAATTTCTTGGTCCCCTTATAGGGTTGGAGTATTCGAAAGGTTTGGGATTCTGGGCATTCTCTCGTACAAAAGGTACTCGGGTTCCTTTATAGTGTTCTCAGAACTTATCATTCTAGATTTTAACAACGAAACTCTATGTTCCAACCTAGATTATCGTGTTGTATATAAAATTTTGTCCCAATTCCTGTTAATCCAATGAATCCAAATGTTGTAATGGTATTCACTGTTGGAATACCATAACGCAGACCTTGCGTAATTTTTAGACACAACTTTGATTTAGGATCTTGATTTGGGTTGTATAATGTGTTTAAATAATATTTTAGTCACATGAATTTTCTCCTGCATACTTGTAATTAAATACAATGATTAATAACAATTTTAATTCCAGGTTTGTCGATAGGCTGGTTATCTATTAAACCTAATTTGTTTTAAAGAAGAAGATATTTTCAACTTATATGCTTCGAGGAAGCGTATCCTCCCATTTTAGTTGTTCATGTACTATTATGATTTCAGAAACTACGTTGTGCCAATGGAACTATTGGTTTTCTTTTATTTCATTATTGTCTGGCTTATACAGAGATTGGAACGAATTGTTATTGTTAATAAGGCTAGGAAATTTTGAATTTATCATAATATGTGTATATAAATTAAAGGGTTCCAGAATCTCTATTTTTGAAATTCGTCGAGCTTTCACGCATCTAGTATTTCATTCCAGAAATTCTTTTGTGTTGAAAATATACTGTTCATTTTTTATTTATTGTTTCTAGAATTTAGTATATGGCCAGTTAGACTATTCGTCTTCCATTATATCATTAGTATCTAGGGATATATAGAAATTGTTCTTTTAAAGTGAGTCTTGTAAATCGTATGATTATATATATATATATATATATATTATTTGTATGCACAGTTATCCTCTATTTTATACAATCATCTGCAACAATAGTTTAATTTGATATGTTAAATCGTCCAAAATCAAGAGATAACCCGTAGGGATAAATATTTGTAAGCATTCATATGTAATGTTCTTAAATCTCGAGTTTACTTCCAGAATAGTGTTTACTTAACCTAATATTTACTTGCAAAAACAAAATAACCAAATGTACATGATGCACTGAACTGGCAGTGATTTCTAGCACAATATAATGAAACAGAAATATTTTAACACAATTATATTTTCTGATCCATTTCCACCATTTCATTTTCATTCCAGTGAAAATACTTAGAAGGGTTTTCTCAACAGTTACAGTTAAACTATGAGGGTATATCCTTCCTTTCATTACATTCCTTTAATAAAATAGAATACCTCATTCATATTTAAACATATGAAATCCTATCAACCAATAATTCCAAATAACATTTGAACAAAGAAGGATTAGATAGACATATCTGAACAACTTTCCGAACAACAAATGGAACAACCAAGTTCCTCCCAACCTTAGAATAGAACAACCAATTCACTTGCCTCGTTCACCCCCTAGCCTGGCCATGAATACAGGAGGGTGAACTCAGAACTCCTCCTCAACAATATTCCTTCAGTTGCAATAGTTTCTCCTTGCCTCAGACTCAACAAGTAGTGTTCATAACAACAAGAGATAATTTCCTTTCCTTAGCATACTAGGCAGTGTCCTGCCTCCTCTCATATGCTATATATGCCATAAACATTTGTGCCTAGGTCTTTTCCCCCTTTGGTAATTTTTGCGACTTTCCAAATCCCCAATTTTCAGGGGCTGCTAATGGCCAAATTCCTGATTTTCCACTTGTAACAATTAGCCTTGAGGTATTTCCAACATGTTCCCCACTCGTGGAGTAATGGTTGGTTGATTTTAACATGGCTGCTCCATTTGTTTACCAGCAATAAATATAAAATATTTTGTTTCATACAAGTTCCATAGTCGAGTAGTTAGTTGGGTCAAATCATATCTCTTCCCAACAGTCATAATCATTAATTACAATTAACTAAATTCAAAATTCATAATTTACATAAATGGCAAAAATTTTCCAATTTTGAATTTACCAAAAACATAAATAATTTTCTAAGCAATTTCAAACTTAAAAATAATTTATTTTGGGGGATGTTACATCCTTTCCCCTTTCAATAAAACACTGTCCTCAGTTTTCGTTCCTTTCTTGGAACATGGTTGGATGAGATTTCTGCATATCTCCCTCCGACTCCCAAGTGGCCTCCTCAAGGATAAAGTGTTTCCATTGCACTTTTACCTGGGCGACGACTCTGATCCAAAGTGCTATTTATCTCCTATCCATAATGCGCAGAGGTTCCTCTTGGAACTCGCCTTCTAGTTCCACCTTGTAATGTCCTCACTTTGGGACATCATCACAGGGCAGAGATTTATGATGACCAGAGTAGCCAAATGGGTGATAGAGAGAGTACATGGGTATTTGAGAGGCATTGTGGGGTCCATATTTCATTGATGATCATATTTCATCATTATGACCCATTCCGCACAGGTTGGCTTTGGTTTCGTTGCATTCCGACGATTTCCATGATTTTGACTATTTTGAGCTATAAGTCAATGGAATTCACTGA
>SNQJ01S0044017.1:0-25316 GCA_010110895.2 Picea sitchensis
AACCAAAGTATGGTAAAGACAACCCTAACAACCAACCTCTAGAAAACCAATTGAAGCCATAGGAAAGGAAGGGTAATGGAAATATGAACAAGGACACTGGAAAGTGGTGTGATTTCCACAAAATACCTTGCCACAACACTAATGAATATCGCTCAAAACAATCATTCGTGGTCGATATCGAAGAAAAGTAGTCGAACCCTGATTCAGAATTTGATTCAGAAAATAATGGGAGAATACAGATCATCAATGCAGACCCCACTTCTATTGTCCCAACTGCAACAATTCAACTATAAGAACCAACAGATTTTGAAGAGGGGGAGCACCTTTTTCATTCACATATGTGGGTGAAGGGGACCCTGCAACATATTATTTTTGATAGCATAAGATTGAAGAACCTCATCTCCATAGAGGTCATCAAACAGTTGGGATTTTCAACAACACCACAACTGCAACCATACAACATTAGGTGGATTCTCCAGGGTCCAGATCTCCATGTCATCTAGTAGTGTCGATTGTCATATGACATCCATCCCTTCAAGGATGAGGTATTATGTGATTTTTCTCGACTATATTTCTGTGTTGTTCTTTTGGGACAACCATATATGTGTAATCGCCATGTTATTTATGAGTTTCAACCCTGTAGTGTCATTTTTACTCCAGGGGGTAATCTCTATAGGATACCAGAGGTAGTTCAAACTATTGTCCCACCAAAAATGTGTTGCAAGGTAATATCTCATACTGCAAAATTCATCCTCTTCACAACTTTTTCAAATGATGAACAAAAGGACATTGCAACCACTAGAGCCTTGGCCCAAGACCTTTCTATCCAACAAAAGAAGACCGTAGAAGAGAAAGAAGCTATTGTTTCTTCAATTACAAGGGTTCCTACATGGTACTCATTCAATCCAAGATACAACAGGTTGTTTGAACATATTCAACCCCTCTAGCAATAGGTTTTTGATAGCCTTCATGATAAAAAAATGAGAGGTTTTACTGACAAAACTATAATTTAAGTTTATGTACTTTATGCATCAGATCGATAAGAATGTGAAATACATAAATTCTACGAAATTGTTGCGCAATAACAATTATGACATTTTACTTTATGCTCATAAATGATTAAATATTCTAGTCATCATAAACCCTATTGCAAATAAGAGAAGATAACAAAAAAACAATAAAGAGAAGTATACACAAGAACTTGTTAACAGAGTTCACCAATCTTTAGCTACGTCTCTGGGCCTGCTTCCAAGTGGAGGACCTCTTTATTTCTCTTCAAATGATCAAGTTCTCTTTACAATGGCTCTTTATTGTTACAAAAGGATTTTGATTTGTTGTACAAAACCACCTTTTTTAGATACATAAATGACTCAACAAGACTCCTCTCAAAACATGACAAAATGCCCCTCAAAACATGAGAAATGGGCTCAAAACTTCGATTCTTATTCACATTCCGTGCATACAAAAAATTCCCCCTCAGGCTCAATAATATTGTTTTATATAGTTTTTAGTCTCAGATGAGGAAGCCCAATTTCCCACATTAATCTGGCCTCTTTTGGGATCAAATCCCCCTTCAAATGGTCAAAATATCCTCAAAAATGCCCAATCTGGGCCAAACTATAGGGAAATATACTCAAATGTGCATAAAAATAAAAAATAATCCCAATAGGGCTGGGAGTGCTCCTCTAAACTCGTTCACATGGCTAATAAGATGGCCAAGCTCCATCCCAAAGGGTTGCATGTTGTCCCCTTTCCCAAAATCAAAGTTCATATCGCCACCATTGATACGACTGTGCCCCCATATCTGCACGCTTAGGTGTTGGTCACAAGCCCAGAATACATGGAAGGGCCCAGGTATTAATAATTAACCCCCCACATGTTTGAACTATAGTAGAGTGTCCTATTCATAGCTGTGTTCATAGATGGAATGGTAGGACCGCGGGCTGGGGCTGGGCCCCAACCCTTTCCGCCTCCAATTAACACATTTTTTACACTTTAAATAATATATATTGAGTTATATTAAACAAGCACCAATTGTGGCACGTTGGAATTTGGTCATTTCTCAAAGCATTTTCTCTGCCAATAGGTCATGGGGTTGAAACCCATGAGCTACAAAATAAATTTTCCATTCAAAATAGTGATGGGGTGCCATGTGGCAGCCCATGTCTGGACCATGTCGCCCCCTTTCATTGGTCCTTAATGATGCCACTTGTCAATGTTGTATTGGTCCCTATCACTGCCCAGTTACCCTACTGTTGTGCTTCCACATGTCACTTTTCTAATGTCAGCATGATGACATCAACAAGATGTCATGATGACATCATCATTGACTTTTTGCCAGTTGATTTGTTGACTTGTTTTAGCTATTTAGGAAAACTGTTAGAGTGTGATAACTCTTTCATACAACGTCCATTTTAGAAAGTAAATATATGGCTGGAATCAATGCAACAAGTCGGTCACAATGGAATTGGTTTCATTCAATTTCGAGAACTTTCATTTTTTAGCATTTTGTGGACCTAGGGAGCCTCCTGGATCATTCCTCCCCACTTGGAATCTTTTGGACCACCAAAAGTCTGGTTTTACTTTGTTACAAAGTGAGGGTACTGCCTCCCCACTTGTGTTGTATCATCCATCCTTTCTGTTGGGACAATGATCACCTGACTAATCACAACAAACATAMAAACTGAGATAACATTGTTTATSAAAGTAATCATCCCATTTATTGCACAATCATTTACATTATTTGTCRCATTTAGCAGTTATACACCAYTGAATAGTAGAAAACTAAACAACAATACCGAATATGTGAATGAGAATGAAAAAACATGCTTCCCCTTCTAAATAGGAATAGTAACCAAAGTATGTAGTTGAACCTCATGCCATACTTCCTGTGACACATAATGATTGTTAKAAACATACTGAACAATCTCATGTTTAACATCACTAACTTCCTGATTTGTTACAGACATAAGTGTTAAACGTTTGCTTTCATTTACCATTATTTTTAACTGCCCTGTAGTTGCAAAAGATCTGTTAGTTTTTATGCGATGAGCACAAACAATGTACTCTTTCCCATATTTCTTGAAGCAATATTTATTTTCCTCCTTGTAGAATATGGTTTTTCTATCATAAATGTATGGGCTTCCCGGGACGATTCCTCATATGTCCAGTGGAACCAGATCAAGATCTACTTCATGAACATAATTCGAAGTGATTGAAAACTTAATTTTACATTGATTGGTTACTTGCAAATTATTATCACCACATATCCATCCCAATGGATATGGTATAGGATGTGTCTTAGTTTCAAGTCCCAAATTATTTACAACCTCTTCACTGATTAAATTGTCTTGTGATCCACTATCTACAAGAGTATCAATTTTAACATTATTTGTTATGACCCTTATGTGGAAAAGTTCACCCCTTTTACACCCATCATTTACAACATCTAAATTAGAAGAGCTAGTACTTGCAATAGAATTTATACCTCGGATTCCCATAACTACAATTTTGTCTCATCACCGAAGTATGATCCCATATCCACTTGAAATGTTGCAGTTGTGTGTTGACGGGTGTAAGTAACACACCGTCAATTGGAAGGTCAAATCTGGACCAGGGTTATCTAAATAACCCAAGTCATTTGGAGTGAGATGACCTGATGGGTTTAATGGCTCTGTTGGCCGATTAAAATCCTAAATGAAAAAAAAAAAAAAGGAAACTAATCTAACAAACTACGATACTGTGTACATGAATTTAATTATTTGAAAGTGTTAAGGCTGAAACAAAATCATGTGATTATGAATAACATATTTACAGTTTGCAAGTTTTGGTGGATGTCTTGCGAAATCAATGTTTTTGCAATTGTTTACAAAGTAGATAAAGAAAGCACATACATTTTATATTTTTTGTTTAATAATTTAAAATCTAAGAATTCACACATACTAATAAGACATAATTTGAAACAAGAACATAATGACAGTCAAAGTCAATCTAAATTGCTCCTATTTCATTAATAGACAAACTAATAATAGACATAGGATGCAAGTAAAACTAACCTGAGATTAATCAATTACTGAGTTTATGTCTCTGCCCAAATCAAACTCCTAGCTATCTTGCATGTGAGAAAAACCTGTAACAAGCTTGTGCTAACATTTCCAGAGTAAACTCAAAGGTGTGCTTGAGAGTAAAGATAAGAAACAGAGTAATAAACATGTAGATCATGTGACCTTGTAATGATGAATACTTATAGTAAAAGAAATTTAATATCAAGCATTCATATAATAAATCACTTAACATCAAGCGTAAATCAATGATATTTAAGTGAAATAATGATCATAGGTATAATATATGAACAACAAATTATAGAAAGAATTTAAAGTATTGAATAAAATGAAACAGTATATGCTAATAAGACTAAAGTTGTTTAACATATTAGTATTCCATAATATAAAAGGAAAAACATAATGGAAGAGTGTGACGCTGGTCTAAAGCTGAGATGTGAACAACTTGTCCATAATGCGTTTGAATCAAAGATGTCGTCATTAACAAGAGTGAACAGTATTTAAAGTAATCCAGGATCCAAATACTCATATCACACAAGATAGAGTTGAATCTCCCAAAATCAAGTAATATTACAAAAATAGTATACTGAAAACCACTCATACAAGAGTTGGTTTGTTCAAAATTAAACCAAAGTTTTATAAAACATAAAGAAGGAGAAACTATTGATCATTCAAGCATATAATTGAAAGTATTTACTCCCAACAATCAGTAGCACAATCTTCCATTTCCTGAGAATAGCAAAACCAATTTGATATATTAGAAAAACAATTACTAATTACTAATTTTTATTTAAAAGAGACTTAGCTACAGAATCAAAGATTTTGTAGCTAGTCTTATTTTTAGTGAATGAAATCAAAATTCAAATCTTCATATTTCAACTTTGACAACAGAATAGAATGAAATCAAAACAAAAACTTTTACCATTAAAAATTAGCCAAAGCAGGATCAGATAGTTCAGAGTTTATAATTTCTTTGAAACTCGTCGTATTCTTCATAATTATATTTCCAACCCTCTTGATTCGTTTATTCTCCCTATCTGTATGTTCCTTGAGATCAAGGCTCTCTTTTTTCAACAGATCATTTCGAGTAGTCAAGGTTCTAATTCGGGATTGTAAGAGAGGAACATTGGTATAGTAACGCTCTACCCAATCGAGGCAGCTATCACAGTGTACCGGGGAGATGGCATATCGATGTTGGACACAGTTGACCAGGGGTGCTTTAGTCTTACCTGCTTTTTGTTCCAAATCATGGCCGATACCCGAAAATCTCTTTTTACCCTTAAGACATGGGGGTAAATTGGTCACGAAATCATATGGTTCAACATGGGTGATAACCTTCCTCCTGGAACTTTGATTTTCTAGATCTTCTCGAGCTAATAAATCCTCTATCTCATGATCTGAACCCTTACCGATATCGATTAGATCAATTGAGATCAGATGATTATCCTTTTGGTTTCTAATTTTTCTAAAGATTAGACGATCGGATTTTTTTATTCTTGAAACTCAAATTTGTGCATTGTTGTTTCCTTTCTTTACAGAGTTTCTTGACATCATATTTAAAATTAACGTTCAAACTAGCATCATTCATAGGCACATGAGGATCATTTCACTTTAATTCAACAATCACTTGTTCTGGAGATCTTGCAGGTGAAAACCTATAGGGTGATCCTTTATATATAGGGGTTTTATCAATAAACTTTGGTTCATTAATTGAATTAGCGAACTGGATTTCAACCAATGGCTTGTCCGAGTTAGGGTTTGAATTTAAAACAGGGTTGGTTGTAGGGTCAGCCTAGGAAAAGCCATTTCTCATCAGAAAAGTCTCCCAACTATCACCTATGTTCGACAGATGATACACCAACAAAATTTTAACATGCTCGAATTGATACTCTATCGCTTGTAACGCTTGGACATCTTGTAGAGAATCATAAATAGGTAAAAGGGCATATCTAACTCAAAACCTATGAAATTCATAAGAAAACGGATATGGTACACAAAAGCTAGACCGTATCGACCTTCACACATAACAAATTTATTCAAAATTAACAGTAAACTATGGCATCTAGGCTGTAATAGAGCGATAGGAATACCTTTTATGCAACAAGTGGTTTTACGGGAGGTCATAAACAAACTCCATGGGACCTCTTCTATTCTAGAATTTTTAAACCACCTCTCACCCTTTGATGGGAGCCCTGTTTCTTTGCTCATGAAATCCTCTGTCAATTTTAATTGTATGTCCAATATTAACTCTGAAACCGTCAAAGGTTTTTGCGAAATATTTTGCAACCTGGATGTTATAACCCTCAAACTTCTTGAGGAATATATCCCAACCATGATCCTTTATCTCATCAATAGTATCATCATGGGATATTAAGTCTTGGCATCCGTTCGGCTCTATATGAATGACGGGTTCCATGACCACTGTAACAAGGATGCAACAAAAATCACTTGGAATAGCTTTAGATTCCCAACGTGCGAGCAATAGAAACAAGTTTGAACGAAGAGTGGAAGCATGAAAATAGAAGAGCCTAGAGTTATCATAACTCGGATAGTTAGAACAAAAACCAAAGGGTTCATTGACTTCCTTACCATCTCTCGCGATGAGTGTCGAAACCTTCAGAGTACAAAACCCTATGCAGATAATGAATATCTTCATTAATGTTTTGACCTAGCAAGGTAAGGAAAAAATGCAAGTACAACAGGTTTGTACTCATTTGCATGAATTCTGATACGACCATTGAACTCATGAGAAGAATATCAAAAATTAACCAAGGTTCTTCATGTATCAAAATAATTCGACAATGAACTATCGAACTATTGAATTCATACCAACCATAATAAAACAAAAATTCGATAATGGATTAATCAACCATTTCATAAGATTTGAATTTTAATCACATATGGGTGGTTTTTAAAAAGATATAGCTAAGGCACAAAATTATTAAACCAAGCCAAGTTTTATGTTTAATTCATTCTTACAGTGATTAATTAAAAATAAAATGAACAAAAATGCAAGCAAACAAAACAAACTCAATGAGGTAAGATTTAATCCAATCATTTCTTCGAAACTCAGAAATATAAACATTTATAAATGAGAGGTGATGGCAGCTACAGAAAGGTGTAATTTCTTTCGATCTTAATAAGTATCAAAAATCATGCGTGGCTTCCAACACTGTGGTATTATTTCTCCCTTGATTGGCATACTTCTTTGGATTCAACTCATGATGTAAGATCCAAGAATGATCTTCATCATGGCCTACCTTCTTACAATGCTTCCAAGTAGGCTTCTCCTTTCTTGTTGTGGTTGTCCTCTTCTCTTTCTCTCTTTTTTTCCTCGAATCCTTTCCATTCCAAGTATTTGTAGAAACACTATCACCAACATTCCCTTTACTTGATTCAATGTGAATGACTTGTACACATACTTCATCAAAGTTAGAAGGATTTAACATAATAATAGTGTGCTTGAGATAAGAATGTAAACCACCAATATCTTTTAGGAGTGTCTCTTGTGTATATAAAGGAATACCCAAATTTAATGCTTTCTTACGAAATTTTTTAGTATAATATTGTACACTTTGATTCTTGTCTTTCCTTAAACTCTTCCAATTCATCATTTCCTATTGCATGTATGCTAATGGATAGAATTGTTTCTTCAATGCAGTGATAAAATCATTCTAGGAAGAGATTGTTTTACCATTTTTCTTGAGATCATATTTAGTTTTTCTTTCCCACCATATGAGAGTTGTGCCTCCCAATTTGAGACTTTCAAGTTGGATCTTTGTTTCATCATCAACAATCCTTTGTATCCTGCAATATAATTCTAGTTGTCTAACCCAATTATCTAGCTTTTCTACATCTAATTCACCATCATAAGTGGGTAAATTAAACTTTACATCAAGATTTAATAAAGGCATATCAAAAGAATGATGTGGTTTTTTAGGTTTCTTATCCTTGGAGGAATGTACACTTGTAGATGACGAGGATGAAGGGGAAGAAGGTTATGAAGGTCCACCACCTCCAACTCCTCCTTTTGGTATTTCGAAAGATTCACCTTCTTCAATATTTGGAATTCTTCGTTGTCCTCTTTCATGGTAAAGTTCATTTACCATGGCTTTCATCAATTGAAATGCCTCAAAGAAATCATGCTCAGATGCATAAGAACCTAGTTTTCTCAGTGAAAAAATCTCTTGTTTATGAGGTCTCCTTTGAATCTCTGGATTAAAAGCCTCAAGTTGGCCTTCTCCTTGCTTGAGTTTGGCTCTGGTGAGCATCCAATGCTTGGAATTCCTGTTAAACTTTCAAAAACAAATTATCTAATACCATTAACTTGATCCAGAAATGAGAGGTTTTACTAACAAAACTACAAGTTAAGTTTATGTACTTTATGCATCGGATCGATAAGAATGTGAAATACATAAATTCTATGAAATTGTTGTAGAATAACAATTATGAAATTTTACTTGATGCCCATAAATTATTAAACAGTTCATTCATCATAAAACCTACTGCAAATAACAGAAGATAACAACAAAACAAGAAAGAGAAGTAGACACAAGAACGTGTTAACAGAGTTCACCAATCCTTGGCTATGTCTTTGGGCCCGCTTCCAAGTGGAGGACCTCTTTATTACTCTTCAAATTATCAAGTTATATGTACAATGGCTCTTTGATGTTACAAAAGGATTATGATATACTGTACAAGACCTCCTTTTTCAGATACATACATGCCTCGACAAAAATCCTCTCAAAACATGACAAAATGCCCCTCAAAACATGAGAAATGGGCTCAAAACTCCTGATCTTATTCACATTCCCTGCATACAAAAGAGTCCCCCTCAAGATCAATAAGCCTGGTTCATATAGTTTTTAGGCTCAGATGAGGAAGCCCAACTTCCCACAAGAATATGGCCTCTTTTTGGGATCAAATCCCCCTTCAAATGGCCAAATTATCCTCACAAATGCCTAATCTGGGCCAAACTATAGGGAAATATACCCAACTGTGCATAAAATTAAAAAATAATCCCAATAGGGCTGGGCACACTCCTCTAAAATCATTCACATTGTTAATAAGGTAGGCAAGCACCAGACCAAAGGGGAGTGCACTGGCCCCTTTTCTGAAATCAAAGGTCATATGGCCACTATTGATACAACTGCCCCACCATATCTACGCGCTTAGGTGTTGATTATAACCTCGAAATACATGGAAGGGCCCGGGTATTAAGCATTAAAAACCCCGCATGTTTGAACTGTAGTAGAGAGCCCTATTTGTAGCTATGGTTGCAGATGGAATGGTAGGACTACAGGCTCAAGGTAGGCCCCATCCCTTTCTTCCTCCAATTAAGATGTTTTTTACACTTTAAATAATATATATTAGGTTATATTAAAAAAGCACCAATTGTGGTGTGTTGGCATTTGGTCATTTCGCAAAGCATTTTCTCTGTCAATAGGTCATGGGGTCGAACCCCATGAGCTCCAAAATAATGTTTCCATTCAAACTAGTGATGGGGTGCCATGTGGTAGCCCATGTTTGGGCCACGTGGCCCCCTTTCACTGGTCCTTAATGATGCCACTTTTCAATATTGTATTGGTCCCTGTTTTTATCACATAAAATTGTCAGAGTCTTGTGGGTTTATGGTTTCTACCTAAGTCTATAATTTTTCTCGGTATCCCTATTTTCCTATCTCACAGCTAGTCATATGAATCCTCAATCATGAAGGCTGCAACCATGAACACAAAGCACATCTTACCTAATAGTCCATTTTGGGATTGAAGCACAAGCAGAGGGCAGTTTTAATTTTTCAACGACACAGATCCATCAGGAGAATCAATTGACGGTGTGCATTATTTCAGAAGGTTAAAAGTTGCGTGAAGTTTTGTGCCAGAGCAAAATATTGAAGTCAAAGGGTCGAGAAAATATTTAATGTGGGTCGTAGATCGCATTAGGAGAGATCAACGGTGGAAAATAATTGTGGGAATCGAGAGTTCGAAATATAATCAAAGTTGTTCATCAAAGGTCCGAACTCCCGAAAAATGAAATCAGCTAGAGCCATCTGATTTAGAGGGATGCATGGCATGAGATTCGAGAATTCGTAGTTTCGCAAATCAAAGGTTTTAGCATGGAGCACGACACAAGTTTGGGAAGTGAAAAATAACAAAGCGCTGAGGAATTGGGCCCATGATCATAACCCATGGTCATATGGAAAGAGGGGCCATAAATAAGGGTAAGAGCTTATTGAGTCGCTGACAACTAGGGTTTTTGGGAAGCAATTGTGGTCGTCAAATTCAAGGTGAGTCCGACCATCGATCTTAATAAGGCCATTTCACAATTCCAGGCATCAATATATTTGGAATGAAGTCGAGTGGAGACTCCCGAAAGATGAAATCCTGAAGCACCTTTGGATATGAGCCCTGGGTCATGGCCTGAGGTCACATGCAAGATGGAGTGATGGAGAGGAGCCGCGTCAAAGTTTGAAAGCATCTGTATTGGTCACAGAGGAAGATCTGCATGGCCTCGAGGCACTGGGATTGACTCGAAGAAGTCGTGGGCACCACCTGGAACATTCATGGGTGCCAAGCCTCATCCCGATCCTGATGAGGACAGTTAGTGGAAATGGGGGAGGTGGTTGAAACCTCGTCTCACCCCATAAATGGAAAACAGGTTGAATATGGTCATTAGTGCAGATTGGCAATCTGAAGTTTCCTTCTGGACATATTTTCTTGCAAAACACATAACTGAGGTAAGCTCACGTCTAACATGGGAAGACCTACATAGTCTGACATAGTATGCACTGACTGAAATGTTTAAATGCATAGGTTCGATCACTCTCCCGGTGGTTGCAACATTTCTGAGTATATATAGGCAATTTTAGTATTTTGTTGAGGTCGGATGGTTGAGCTAGGCCCCCTATGATTGTAATATTTTAATGAAGAACATTGGTTCTCTAGTTATGTACTTGATTTGAGACTTTTGTATTAATCTGATTCAAATTTCTTAACCCATCTTAATCACCTCTAATACTGAGAGAGTTCATGAATGATTGATTCACATGAATTGTTGTAACTTTATTATGATGAATATTTGATTATAGTGTTGTTATAATTTCTCTTAGTTTCTTTGAAATTTGAATCCAAGAGGATATTGTGTTTGAATTTTTCCTTCTTAGGTTGCTTGAAGACCTGATGTCCATAGCAGACCTCTACACCTTTCTCACCAAAGTCTTCCTTCTACTCACCTTTACTCCAACTTACTGACTGAAGTTGATTCTAGACCTCAATTTCTTATGTATGTTAGTCCATATTTCTGAGTTAGAATGTTATTATCATTGAGTCTTCTCCATTTTACCTCTAAAAAATCAATTACACTCACATAAATGGATGGTTATTGGGCTTGCCTTATATGCAATATGGTGGTGAATTCTAGTGCTAACATTTCTGGCGTCATTGTAGCGGAATGAATTGAAGACTTTTCCTTGGGATAGAACGACAAAGAAGCTTTTGATTCTGAAAGTGCATAAGATATCAGAACCATTTAAGATTGCAACTTACACTTGGCGAATCCACTGTTTTGAATCCACTTTTTAGTTCTGGCTCCTAAAGGCAGACACACAAGGTCCACTCCACTACTACCTCTAGAAACACCTGAAGTTGACCTGAAAACAATTATAAGAAAGGGAAAGACCGCTAAAAAAGGTACCTCTGCTGCTACACCAAGTTATTATGATAATTTGCATAATCCCTCTTTAAAATCTCCCATAACTGTCTCTGATTCTCCTGTTATACAAACTTTTGGAGTTTCTAGAAGTTTAAATTTTGGCAGTTTCCCTGTTGATTTCTCCCCTCCTAGCCGTGGTTTGGAAGGAGAAAGATTTGACACCCCTGTCTTCCCTAGAGTTGTGAAGTGGTTTATACCCAGGACCTTAGAAGACTTTACTACTATAGACTTTACTACTCCTCCTCCTATTAGATTTGTTGCAGTTACAGAGGGGGGAACCTATGTTCCCTCTAGTCCCTTATCTTTATCTCCTAACGCTTAGCCTTTTCCTTTATCTCCTAGAAGTACTGCCCCAGTTTCACCTTTTCAAACGCCATCCCCTCCAAGTTCTCCTGCAGTTCACATCCCAATGGCAGGTTCTAATCCCGCTAGAAATAGAATGGATGCTATAGTGGATGCTAGGTATGCCCCTCTTGTTCTACCTCAACCTCTGAGTACACTCCTAGATGATGGATGCCTTAAACAATTTCCCAAGTTCACAGGTGAGGGAGATATCACTGTAGAGGAGCACATTGCAGCCTTCTATAGTTACGCTGACAATTATGTCATTGTTATTGAAGATGTATGGATGAGAATGTTTGTTCATTTCCTTGATGGAGAGGCCAGGAAATGGTTCAGGGATTTCCCCCCTAGATCTATTGATGGGATTGAAGCCCTTGATGAAGCCTTGTTAAATAATTAGGGTGATAGAAAGGATTTCCTTTACTATCTTGCAGATTTTGAATCACTGAAGAAATGGGAAGTGGAATATATTTCTGACTTCTCAAAGAGGTTTAATATAATGTATAATAAAATTCCCAATGAGATTAAGCCTACATAAACCTCTACAAAGATTACTTATTCTAGTGCTTTTGAACCTTCTTTTTGCCTCCTGTTAAGAGAAAGAAGAGCTACCTCCTTGTCTCATATGCAAGATGCAGCCATTTAAGTAGAATATAATATATTGGTAGTTGATAAGCTCAGGAGTAATGCTGATAGAGACAGAAGGAATGGTAGGTCTGAAGGTTCAACTTCTAGTTCCTTTGTTTCCCCCCCTCAAATGGATGAAGCAACCAAACTACTAAACTCACTTTCTTCTAGGATGGAAATATTCAAATCGGAAGGAAAGAAGAGCTATAGAAATCCCCAAATTGTTGATAATAGGGGTAGTTTCAAAAGACCAAATAATTCCCCTCAAACCATCCAAAGAGAAYAGAGAATCARGGACTGAGATGATCATAAAATCCAAACTCCTTTCCAAAATAACCTGTTTGCCAATGAAGATGGAGAGGAAGAATATTTTGATCCTAAGATCCATTTCCTTGGATATACCTCTTCATTCCCTCATTTAAATAAACCTTCATATGAAGAATCCCTCATGAGTAATCAACTAAATGAGATGAGAAAAGGACAAATAATAGCAGCGATCTAAATAGATATAACCTCTGATCCAAGAAGAAGGAAGGAAATCCTGACACTCTTGAATGACCTACTAGAACTGAGAAACCTACTAGAGATCTAGCAGACAACAACAAATAAAAGAAGGCACAGAGCCCTCCACTAGTGGTCAAAAGTCCTGTCCTAGAGGTGAAGGAGATTCTGAAGCATTTCTCCCCTTATAGCTTTGAGAATGATATTAAAAATATTAGAATCCATGTACCTCTCTCATAGTTAGTCAAGCATGAGGATTTCAAAAGGTGCCTATCAAAAAAAATTCAACCTGAACCTACATCCCACTCCACAGACTCAGTTAACCTCCAGGATGAAAGGAAAGCTATCATAATAGGGCCTTTTGTAGAGGATAGAGATGAATCCTCCCCTCCTTTCTACACCTCATTGAACATCCATGATAAGGTGATGCATAATGTCTTGGTGGATTCAAGGGCATCTCACAATCTTATGCCTAAGATTGTCATGGAAGAGCTTGGGTTGGAGTTTACAAAAGCCTGCCATGACCTGTATTCTTTCGACTCCAGGAAAGTGAAGTGCCTAGGGGTTATCAAAGACCTGGCCATTTCTCTATTCCAACTTCCAATGAAGAACATGGTAATGGATATCGTAGTGGTTGATGTTCCCCCTAAGTTCGAGATGCTCCTATCTAGATCTTGGATAAAAGAGAGTGGGGGGAACCTTTCACATGGACCTTTCATACGCCACTATTCCTTTGTTTGGGGGTGAACAAAGGACACTTTAAAGGGAAGCTCAGCTGACCTACATCATTAGTGATGAAACAAACCCCACCAACCATCCTATTTTTTCTCTTGACACTGATTTGGGATCTAACATATTGCAGCTCACTAATGCTCATGAAACTCCTCTTGAAATCAGATTGAAGACCATCACTTTTTGGGAAACCCCTCCTCCAAATACTTTTGTTTGGAAGATGCTCTTTGATGGAGCCTCTTCTAAGGAAGGTGCTGGTGCTAGATTGGTATTTGTTTCACGTTATTAAGAGACTATAGCTTTGTCCTACAAGCTAGAATTTAAGGCTACCAACAATGTGGCAAAGTATGAAGATCTTGTTTTGAGTTTAAGAGCTGCAAAGGACATGGGGATTAAGGAGCTATTAATATTTGGTGATACAAAACTAATTGTTCATCAGATAAGAATTATTTACCAAGCTAAGCATCTCAGGCTCAGATCTTATAGAAATGAAGTGTGGCACCTAGTTGACAATTTCTTCTTGGCTTTCAACATTTCATTTATTCCAAGGGAGGAGAATACCATGGCTGATTCTTTGGAAATTTTAGCAAGCCATTTCAGAGTCCCATTGCCACCAAAACTCAAGTATGATGTAGAGGTGAAATATAGGCCCTATGTGCCTGACAATGTCAAGCATTGGAAGGTGTTTGAGGATGAACCGGAGCTCAAAACATTCCTTGAGTCTGTTGAGGAATTTTCTGCATCACATATAGATCAAGATCGTGAATCTGAAAATAATCCTCAGGATGACGTTTGTAATATCCCTCGACTGAACCCAAATGTAAATATAATCCAAGTATATTTAAACTAGTGAGCTATTTAGACATCATTTTTGTAATACACCTTTCATGGCATGGTGCGCTCATATACTGCGCAGTAAAGGGATGGAATGTGCACATTTATGAATACCGTGCACAATAACTAAGGTGCACGCAACCTTAAAGGCAGAGGATACAGTGCACGGTAACTAAGTGTGCATAATATTAAGGTCAAAAAACCTTTGTGTATATAATATGCATTATAGGATGGTGAGCCAGTATTATAAGCCGGAATGCTTATGTCTTGGAATTAGGCCAACGTGCCTAGATGTTAAAGGCTAGAGTGCCTACTTTGTACATGACTCATGATTAATTTAAAATACATCACTGCACGCAGACCGACCATGATAAAAGAGATGGGGGACTGAATTTCACCAGTTAGGGAAAGGGAGGGCCAAAAGTCAAGGGAATATTATATTAATATTTCCTAAAATATAAAGTATGGATAATTCGTTTATCCTAAGTTCTAAAGTTGGGGACAAGTGGACAAAAGTAACTTCTGATATGACAAGTGTCAAGTTGGGGACATGCATTCATATCGTGGGGAAACTTAGCTCAAGGGGGGAGTTTTCTCACAGATACCTTACGAACGAGGGAAGGGGGACCAGATTTTGACCATCACTTTTGACAAAGAGCTCACAGTGATTCCAAAACACACTCAGTTATCCAGTCAATGACTCCATGACCATTTCACTCATACATTATGTTATCCTTGAGACAACCATTTCATGTTTCTAAATAATGTTTCCCCATCCTTTTTGGTTGGTGTACTTGGTTAGCTTGGAGCAGCATTGAAGAAGTGGGTTGTCAGGCCCGTGAGCAATTCTATGAGTGAAATAATTTCTAGGGATTGATTTTTGTAGGTGTTAAACTGCAGCTACAGTGCTCTGAGACTTCCGGTCTGGCCTGTTGCTGAATCCCTGGAAGGGAAGTGGGGTAGTCAAGGGATTGTTCAGCAGAGAAGGGGCACACTTCCTTGGGTGGGATAGGCATGTGGGGAATGAGAGGCTGTAGGTTGTTATTTGAGTGAGCACCTGAGACAGAGACTTTCCTGTTGTCCATGAGCCTTAGCCTGGATAGGAATCCCTTTACCCTGGGTGGAGTTCAGTCCTAGTTTGAGGGTGATTCACTGTTGAGAGTGATGAACAGTGTAGTCTATGGCTGGGAGGTTCATGGACGGTCTGTAAGCAATTGGTGACAATATTTCTAAGATAAGTACCAATTGTATGATATATGGATATTTTTTTTTGTTATTTACATGCCTATGTTACGATTTTATCATATATGTGACTATGATTGCTTGTGTGCTTATGGGTAATTTCCTGTAAATGATGCATATCGGTAATTACTATTATTTTAGTATAAAATTCATATGTTGCATAAAGTAATTGTTTGTTTATGTTTAGATGTAAATCTTCCGTGAGCGTGTTGTATGTATATGTTTTAGTTGCATGCAGTCTAAAGAGTAAATTTAGGTGGCATTGCTTAGTTGACTACTAGGTATGCTACTGTATGTTCTACAGTATGGGAACAAAAGTGTTCCCTAGAGTAGCATGGACCGACCTGATGGATGGGAATGTTACCGAATGGCGTCAGAGCATGAGTGGTTTCTCTGGAGTGGCGTACCCTGGCCCCATGTTGGTCGGAGGGGGATCGTTACAGTATGGTATTAGAGCCTCAGTTCAACACTAAGCTTGGATGGTCTAGAAGGGTGCAATTGAAGTGAATATTCACAGAAAAGTAACTTCAAAGTGACCGGAATTAGAGTCATAGAGTGTCGTTGGAAAAGGTTGGCATGCTGGAACGCGTGGTAAATTTTGCACCGCGCAGGAAACCGTGGCATGCCAGTGTGTGCTATAAATTGTGGCGTCACGCAGAATATTATTATGTGTATATGCACGCAATGAAATTAGCATTGCGCATTAAGCACACACATAGTAAGTTGCACATGGGGTGCATAAGTATTGCTTAATGTAGAGGATTTTTTTTGGTACGCGCATAAGTATGAGTATAAGTTGTTTCGCGACGGTGTATTCAGTAGTGTGCACAGATATTTGAGTGCGAAGGAATATCTTAAACTTGACATGGTGCATGCATAGGAAGAAAATGCATGTGGAATATCGGTGCACAGTATCGAAACTGTGTGCAGTGGATATTGGCACACAATGCCAGAGTAGTGCATGTAAGTAGTCTGTACGATGAAAAATAAATTCACAGTAGATTTAGGTGCACAGAGAAGCGTTTACCTTGTAATATTGCTATGCATGATAATATAAATGAATAGGTCAAGTTAATGCACCAGAAGTCACTTGGAAGGCAAGGAGTCTGAGTTTAAATTGCATAATAATAAAAGAAAAATAAACACATATCTGCATTGAAGCATTAATTAAAAATAATTCTGAATTTTAATTTCTTTCGATTTAGACAGATGAAAATAAAATATAAGATTACAAGAAAAACTTATTATAAATTAAAACAAGAGTCATAACATCACTAGATAGAAATTGTAATAAAATAGTCTAAAATCCATTTATGTATTTATATAATCATATTAAGCACAAAATTACAAAAGGGTGATGACAACAGTTAGCCTATTGTCAAAAAAGTCATTGAAGAATAGGCCTATCATCTCTTGTACTCTTTACCTTCGCTACCAGTTGTTCAAAATTCACTGAGACATGCTTATCTTAGTTGAAGACTTACTTCAATTTAGCGATCTCTGCCTTTAAATAAGAGTCTAAACAGACTGACTGATTTTCTCCAACACTTTTGGCCGCTTCAACCGTAGATTCCTCCTTCTTATGCCACTTACTCCTTTTCTTCTTAGTGGTTGGCCTATTGATGACTAAATCCTTTATAGTGGAATTCAGTCTAACTTCCAATCGCGAGTCTATTACCGGCTCTATGTGGAACTTAGTTGCTAGAAGGTGCACAAGGACCCTTTCCTTCTTATTCGCAGGAAAGCCTATCATGTTGCTCGAATAACCAGTCTCACTCAACTTAGATTTTTCCATGTATCTCAGGTTGGGGATATCGAAATGAGTCTTTACAGAGAGCAGGAAGTCGAGCAGCTTGAATATTACTACGGTTATGGATACACAAATATCTTCATACTTGGGGAGTGGTAATTATAGAACTCCATTTATGAAGTGCAAACAGATTATGTACAAAGAGCGTTGGGTTGCCATGCTCGACCAATCCATTTCGAATGATTAGATTTTGAGTTCGTTACATGGTGGCATTCAGCTAATGTCACATGGATGTGAAGTACCGAATGAATGAAGCAAGGTGATCTGAATAGTTATCTCCCTCTCCACGAGTGGTGGATTTGACATGTTGAGACACGTAATACCACGTCTTGGAAAAAGTGGTTTCGAAAAAACCACCTTCTTGTGCAAGTGTATCTCCGAAGGCACTGCACGTCATCATTCTCAAGACTTGGGTCTTATCTAGAATTTTCGTGGTGATAACACCAGGAAACCAAGAGTGATAATGTTGATGTGTATGTTGAATTGAAATGGTGCATATTCTCATGAATTGTTGATTTATTAGTCTGATTAGTTTTGATGGCTACACGTTTTGCAGAATTAACAACAACTCGGTCAGGTCAGACCAATGCAAATTCCATAGGAATGGAAGAGGCACATGGGAATTACAGTCATCCAAAGAAGAGCAGAGTGATGGATTTCCATTTGGGCATGGAAGGAATGAACTCCAACGGACATGGAGAAGAAAGGAATGAAGATATGAATATGGCTGAGACCATTAAGAATTTGCAGAAGGATGTCCAAAGACATAAAGTTGATAATGAAAGGCTTATGAAAGCCAAAGAGTAGTAGGATAACTTCAACATGAAGCTATTGGAAGGTTTGAACAAAATAAAGAAGAAATTGGTTAAGGAGAGTGACTCAAGTAGATCTGAGAGTCACAAATATTCAGAGGAGAAGGGAGAAGTGAAAAGTGTTAGTAGACATCACCATCATCCCCATAAGCATTCCCATAAGAGAGCAGGAAACAACTCAAGTCTATCCCCTGTCAGAAGGTATAAGATATCTGGGGTGGATGAGCTGCGAGGAGAAATGACCAAATTCAAACCTCCTACATTTGATGGTGAGCACAAGAAGGATGAAGATGTCGAAACATGGTTGCTAGGCATGAGGAAGTATTTTCAATTGCAAAATTATTCTTCTCACGCTGAAGGTAGAATCACTATCTATCAACTCAAAGGAAAGGCCTCCATGTGGTGGGATCAACTTGTGCAGGTACAACACATTGTAGATAAAAGTGTTACTTGGAGAGAATTCAAGAAGTATTTTGAGAATAAGTACTTGACCAAGAGATACTATGACAAGAAAATGAAAGAGTTCTTTGAACTCAAGCTTGGAAGTATGACCATAGATGAATATGAGAAAAGGTTTCTGGAATTGTTGAAGTATGTCTCTTTCATTAAGGATGAGATAGTCAAGATTCAACGGTACTTAAGTGGATTTCCATCGTTCATCAGTGACAAAATACTGTATGATGATCCCAAGACATTAGAAGATACCATAAGGAGAGCTAAATGCTTATATGACCAACTTAAAGAAAGACCAGCTTTCCAACAGGCTTGAGAAGAAAATAAGAAATTCAAGATGGATTAGAGGAATAAGGGAGCTAAGCCACCATTCTTCAAAAACAATGGTCCAATGGCAGAAAACACATAGGGAAACTAGAGTGATTGACACAGGGATTCAAGGGCCAAGACAACCACCTATGCAATGTTGGGGCTGTAAAGGAGACCATAGGTTCAGAGATTGTCCTCACAGAGGAAAAAAAGGTAGGGCTATTCACAATGTACAAAGAGATGAGATAGTAGAGGACATGGGCAGAAATGTACCAAGGATTTATGCAGCCCTGGACAACAAGAAAAAAGAGTATCAGTCCCACATGATTGAAGTGGAAGGTATGATCAACAAACAAACCCTTGCTATTTTAATTGATTCAGGATCTATCCATAGTTATATAGACCCTAAGTTGGTGGAAAGTTTGCAATTTCCAGGAAGCAAGCATGGGAAATCCTGGTTGGTGCAACTGGCTACAGGAGCCAGAAGAAAAGTTAATGAGACGGTTAAGTCCTACCTCATAGACATGAATGGACTAAATACCAGGGTAGATTTGAAAATATTACCCTTAAGTTCCTACGATTGTTTAATTGGGATGGATTGGTTGGACCCACATCATGTTATATTGGATTTTCATAAAAAAACATTCACTTGATTGGATGAAGAAGGGAACCAAAGGAAAGTGCAAGGAATTCCTAGGGCAGTAATCGTTAGAGAAATTTCAGCATTGCAGCTGAAGAAATGTTATAAAAGAGGATGTCAAATATTTACAGCTCATATGAAGGAGACACCTAAAGACAAGGTGCCAAATTTGGATAATTATGAAGTCCTGAAATATTTTGAATATGTATTCAAGGAAGTACCGAGACTAGCCCCAAGGAGAGAAATTGATTTCTCTATAGATTTGATGCCTAGAGAAGCGCCAGTTTCAAAGACTCATTACATAATGAGTACACCATAATTGAAGGAGTTGCAAATGCATATTGAAGAACTTATGAAGAAGGGGTATATACACCCAAGTGTATCACCTTCGGGTGCCCCAGTCTTGTTTGTGAAAAAGAAAGATGGAACGTTAATATTGTGCATTGACATAGGACAATTGAATAAAGTGACTGCTAAGAACAAATATCCTCTACCAAGGATTGATGACCTCTTTGATCAATTGAAGGATGAAAGTACATTTTCAAAGATAGATCTCAAATCAGGTACCATCAGGTAAGAATTAAAGAAGAAGATATTAGAAATACCACATTCAGGACAAGGTATGGTCATTATGAGTTCACAATGGTACCATTTGGATTGTCAAATGCACCAAATATTTTCATGTGCTTAATGAATGGTGTTTTCCGAGAGTATTTGGACAAGTTTTTCATTGTCTTTTTGGATGACATTCTTATATATTCCAAGTCAGAGGAAGAACATGAACATTATTTGAGGATGGTGTTGCAAGTATTAAGGGAACATCAGTTGTATGCCAAATTGAGCAAGTGCTCATTTTATCAGAAACAAATTCATTATTTGGGGAATATCATCTCAAAAGATGGGATAGCAGTGGACCCTGAGAAGGTATACGCCATTAGAGAATGGTCAGCACCAAAGAATGTGATAGAGGTCAGATCTTTCATGGGCCTTGCAGGTTACTATAGGAGATTCAATGGAGGATTCTTGAAGATAGCATGCCCAATCACTTCCTTGTAAATAAAGGGTATGAAGTTTCAGTGGACGTTGGACTATGAAAGGAGTTTCCAACATTTGAAACAATTATTGACAAGTTCTCCAATACTAAGGATTGCAGACCCAAATAAAGATTTCATTGTATGCACAAATTCATGTAATGAAGGACTGGGTGGAGTCCTCAGTCAAAATGGATTTGTGATATGTTACGAATCAAGGAAGTTGAAGGAGCATGAAAGAAACTATGCCACTCATGATTTGGAGTTGGCGGCCATAGTGCATGCCCTGAGGAAATGGAGACACTACCTCATGGGAAAAAGGTTTGAGTTAAGAACAGACAATAATGGTTTGAAATATTTATTTGATCATCCAAATCTAAATGATAGACAAAGAAGATGGTTAGAATTTCTAAGAGAACATAACTTTGAAATAAAGCATATCAAAGGGAAAGAAAATAAAGTGGTTGATGCACTCAGTAGAAGGGTGCATGAACTACATGCTACAACCATCAACATGTATCAGACTGATGTTAAAAGAAAAATTCTGGAGGCTGCAAATACAGATATGTAGTACAGAGAATTGGTAGCAATGCTACAACATGGTAAGATACTTCGGAAGATGGATATTTATAATTTGGGAGTAGATGGAATACTGCTGCACAAGAACAGAATTTTTGTACCAAATGTCCAGGACTTGAAACGTATAATTTTGCATGAGATGCATAATGCTCCTTATGTAGGACACCCTGGATATCAGAAAACTGTAGCAGCGGTCAAGAGCGAATACTTTTGGCTAGGTATGAAGAGAGAAATTGCAGAATACATCGCTAGGTGTATGGAATGCCAGAAAGTTAAAAAAGAGCATAGGCACCCAAAAGGATTGCTGCAACCTTTGGCCATTCCTGAATGGAAGTGGGAAGTGGTGACAATGGATTTTATTATGGGATTTCCCAGAACAAGAAAGATACATGATTTGATTATGGTAGTGGTGTACAAGCTTACCAAAGATGCCCATTTTATTCCACTAAAAACTACTCACAAGGCAACAGATGTCGTTGATATTTTCATGAAGGAAGTGGCACGATTTCATAGAATTCCTAAAACGATTGTGTCTAACAGAGACCTGAAATTCACCTCGAATTTCTGGAAAGGATTGTTCAAAGGATTCAGAATGAAACTGAACTTTAGTACGACTTACCATCCCGAGTCTGATGGATAGACAGAAAGAGTGAACAAGGTGATAGAAGATATGTTGAGAATGTATGTGATGGATAAACCATCAAAATGGGAAGACTACCTACATTTAGTAGAATTCTCTTATAACAATCGGTATCAGGCATCATTGAAAATGAGCCCATTTGAAGAAATTTATGGTAGAAGGTGCAACACTCCAGTAAGCTAGGATAACCCAGTTGATAGAACAGTAGTCGGGCCAGAATTGCTCAAGGAGATGGAGGACCAAATGTTAAAAATTAAGTAGAATTTGAAAGCTACCCAAGAAAGACAGAAAATTTATGCTGATAAAAACAGAATCCACAGAGAATTCAAAGTAGGTGATCATGTTTTCCTAAAAGTGAAAGCTAACAGGAGCTCCCTGAAGTTGGGAAGCTGCACCAAGTTAGCAGCCAGATTTTGTGGACCATTTGAAATCCTAGAGAGGATTGGTCCAGTTGCTTATATGATTGCATTGCTTGCATCTATGTCTGTTCATAATGTCTTCCATGTATCATTTATAAATAAATATATACCCGATTCTAATCATGTTATTGATTGGAATGTTATTCAGGTGGAGCAAGAAGGCACTTTCCAAGTGCATCTAGTGCTCATCCTGGATCGAAAAATCAAACAAATCCAAAATCGATCCATAGGGATTGTAAAGGTCCAATGGACCTGGTACGGAACTGAAGATGCTACTTGGGAGCATGAGGATGCAATGCGGGAAGAATACCCGCATATTTTTGAAGAATTTTGAGAATTTTGTTGTATATGAGTGTATGATGCACTGAGGATAGTGCATACATAAGGGGAGGAGATTGTAATATCCCTCGGCCGAACCCAAATGTAAATATAATCCAAGTATATTTAAGCTAGTGAGTTAGTTATACATCATTTTTGTAATACACATTTCATGGCATGGTTCGCACATATACTGCGCAGTAAAGGGATGTAATGTGCACATTTCTGAATACTGCGCACAGTAACTAAGGTGCGTGCAATATTAAGGTCATCGAACCTTTGTGTATATAATATGAATTATATGTTGGTGAGCCAGTATTATAAGCTAGAATGCTTATGTCTTGGAATTAGGCGAACATGCCTAGATGTTAAAGGATAGAGTGCCTACTTTGTACATGATTCATGATTAATATAAAATACATCAATGCGCACAGACCAACCATGATAAAAGAGATGGGGGACTGAACTTCACCAGTTAGGGAAAGGGAGGGCCCAAAGTCGAGGGAATATTATATTAATATTTCATAAAACATAAAGTATGGATAATTAGTTTATCCTAAGTTCTAAAGTTGGGGACAAGTGGATAAAAGTAACTTCTAATATGACAAGTGTCAATTTGGGGACATCCATTCATATTGTGGGGAAACTTAGCTTAGGGGGGGATTTTTCTCACAGATACCTTACGAACACGGGAAGGGCGACCAGAGGATGACCATCACTTTTGAAAAAGAGTTCACAGTGATTCAAAAACACACTCAATTATCTAGTCAATGACTCCATGACCATTTCACTCATACATTCTGTTATCCTTGAGACAACCATTTCACCTTTTCGAAGCCTATTTCCCCATCCTTTTTGGTTGGTGTACCTAGTTAGCTTTGAGAGAGATTGAAGAAGTGGGTTGTCAGGCCCGTGAATGGTTCTCTAAGCGAGAGAATTGTTGGGGATTGATTTTCGTAGGTGCTAAACTACAACTACAATGCTCTGAGACTTCCAGTCTGACCTATTGTTGAAGCCATGGAAGGGAAGTGGGGCAACCGAGGGACTGTTGAGATGAGAAGGGGCACACTTCCTTAGGTGGGATAGGCATGTGGGGAATGAGAGGCTATAGGCTGTCAGTTGAGTGAGCACCTGAGATGGAGTCTTTCTTGTTGTCCATGAGCCTTAGCCTAGATAGGAATCCCTTTACCCTGGGTGGAGTTCAGTCCCAACTCATGGGTGATTCACTATTGAGAGTGATGAACAGTGTAGTCTATGGCTGGGAGGTTCGTGGACGGTCTGTAAGCAGTTGGTGATAGTATTTCTAAGATAAGTACCAATTGTATGATATATGGATATGTTGTTTTGTTATTTACATGCCTATGTTACGATTTTATCATATATGTGACTATGATTGCTTGTGTGCTTATGGGTAATTTCCTRTAAATGATGCATATCGGTAATTACTGTTATTTTAATATAAAAGTCGTATGTTACAGAAAGTAATTTTTTGTTTATGTTTAGATGTAAATATTCCCCGAGAGTGATGCATGTATATGTTTTAGTTGCATGTAGTCTAAAGAGTAAATTTAGGTGGCATTTCTTAGTTGACCACTGGGTATTCTACTGTATGTTCCGTAGTATGGGAACAAAATTGTTCCCTAGGGTAGCATGGCCTAGCCTGATGGCTGGGAATGTTACCGAATGGCATCATATCATGATTGGTTGCTCTGGAGTGGCGTACCTCGGCCTCAGGTTGGTCGGGGAGGGATCATTACAACATTATTCTAAGAAAAATTTTCCATCATCATATTGTTCAGTTGCCTAGCAATCATATCCCAAAGGGGATGGTTCCTTTGGAAAGAATATTCGATGGGAATGATGTGGCAGTGAAGGTTAAAGGTTCAAATGATGATGTTGATATAACTGAGTACAATATTGGTATAGAGAAGGATCCAAAATTTGTCAAGTTATCAAGCAGTTTGTCAAGAGAACAAAGGGTTGAATATGCAGAGATGTTAAAATAATTTGTTGATGTGTTTTCCTAGACATATGAAGATCTCAGAACACATGACACAAGTGTCATCGAACGTAAGATACCATTGAAGGAATAGGCCAAACCATTTAGGCAGAAATTGAGACAAATAAATCCTATGTTGTTTCCTATTATGGAGAAAGAGGTGAAAAATCTTTTGGATGCCCAGATTATCATCCCTCTGAGGTATTCTGAATGGGTGGCCAACTTGGTCCCAGTGAGAAATAAGAATGGAGAAATCA
>SNQJ01S0044017.1:25326-47992 GCA_010110895.2 Picea sitchensis
TTCATGATTCATGATATACATAATATATGATAGTGGGGTTTTTAGCTTTACGCTTTCCCGGTAAAACTTATTGTGTTATGTGTTATTGATATTTCACTTTGTGCATTGTGGTTGTGTTGTGATCGTGGTTGTTTAAATTGCTTTCGCAATAATAGTAGAAGCGATTCTGTATTTAACAAGTTGCGGTAATTGTTAGATCAGGAGAATCGCAGGAATACATTAATTTGTATCGAAATTTCTACATTTTCTTCCTACGTTAATGAAATGGTGTTTAGTGAAAAAATCATTGAAATCATGTGTTTATTGGATTGTTGATCAGTGAAGAATTCACTGGGATATCCCATATTACACAAAATTTCATTTACGTATTTTCATTCATGAGCAAAAATAAATAAAAAAGTATTGGATCTTCCTCTTTTTAAATGTATTGATTGAGAATAAAGTGATATTAATATATTTATATATTGTTTTCTTGCTTCTTCCCTCTCCTGTCTTTTAAATCCATTGTATTTGAAATAATGATCTCACTTACCTATGATACGTGAAGTGTTTTAAGAGACTCCATGACCAATGGTTCCGATCACTAATCACATATGTTTTAAGACAATTTTTTTCTTCTCAATTTTCTCATCTGTCCCACCTTCCATTAAACAAACCATTTCAATAACGGAGGTTCGCTATCTTTCCCCTTAGAAGTCAAGGTCAAATTTAGGGACTAACGTCTTTTGGTGTCATTTCAGGGGAACAGAGTAACAAATGCATCATTGCAGGGGAACAAAGTGGCATTTAGGGACAACAAAATGATTAGTTGTAGATCTTGATGGTGAAGAGGAGTTAGACACAGTTTTGATCGTGATCTTTCCCCTGGCAAGTCCATGAAGAAAAAATCCACTAGCAATTCCACTAATCCATAATTTCAAAAACAATGGAATCCTTTTTGTATCAAAGGTATGAATTTTGTGATTTTTCCAACATACCCATTTTTCCCAATCCTGTGCCTAGTAGAGAAGAATGGGAGAGTTGTCTTCTGAGGTTTAAGGAATAAGACTGGGAAATTCCTATTGAGCATTTGTTTTACTTTCATGAATGTATGCGTGAGCTAGGAAATTTTCATGAAGATGTATTGTTAAATATGTTTAGATATTCACTGGAATGAAATTATTAGGAATGGTGTAGATGTTTGCCTCAATCCAATATTTCTTCCTTGAAAGAGTTTCACACAAATTTCCATTCTCATTGTAAAGAAATTTTTCCTTCTGAGTCTCTTTTTGAAATTTGTTGTGAAGTATTTGAATTGTTGCATCATTTCTCTAACCATGAAGTTCAAGATAAAAATGTTAGTTTCGGTCAGATTCATGAAGGGACAGTTCAACAGAAACATGATCTCATGGCACATGTTGTTTCTGCTCTTGGAATAAATGAAAGTAACTTGCTCCCTTCTGATTTTCATGATACTCTCACTTTGAAATATGCTAAAGAGTTTTTTGTTCAAGAAGGTCATCAATGGTTTCAATAATTTTTTGTTGCTCCTGAATGATATGAATTAGGTGGTCTTCATGAATTGTTGAAAGGAGGAAAATTAGAACATAGTTTTACTGGCAAAACAAATTTCATAAAATAGTTTCCAAATCAGCTGGAATTACGTCATATTATTCATGATCCCACAACCATATACATGGAGTCAGTTTTAAAATTTTCCAATGTTACAGTATTCAGAATGAAAATAAATTGCAACAATATGTATGAACTGCCAATTCATTTCCTGTTGAAATTTTTTCATTTTTTTCACTCTATCATTCAACTGCAAAGAAGATGATTATTTTATGAGTATAATTATTACTTGGCTTCATTGGAAATCTGCCTACACATAATCAACTTGTTTTCTGTTGGTTAGGAGTAGGAGAATAAGGTCGTAGTTTGAGCATTTAATTGTTAGTTTTCAGTTAGTTTGATGTGATTAAGATTGGATGAGAGAGTTAATAGACTCCATATCCCAATGGAGAAACTGGTTTTAAGCCTTTTTCAGTTTGCATTTTTTGGTTTTCAGCTCTGGTTTATTTTCATTTTAGATGAGCATTATGAATAATTTGCAGGGTTGTAGTAGTAAATGAAGGCACAATGGTATTTTTTTTCTTAGCACCTCATAGGGAAGTGTTATCTCCATATGGACCCAATGTTAGTACTTAAACCTACATTCATGACTATGCCTTACTACAATAATGTTGGTGTTCTTATAGCACACAAAAAATATCATTTCTACAAGTGTTAGTTTTTCTAGCCCACTATCCTTTGCATAAAATTTTCCTATATTCTCATAACTTTGTTTCATTGAAGGCATTATTATCATGGATGATAAAGATTCAGACTTTATAATCATTTGAATATTTTTCTTAGCACCTCATAGGCAAGTGATATCTCCATATGGACCCAATGTTAGTACCTAAACCTACATTCATGACTACGCCTTGCTGCAAGAATTTTGGTGTTCTTATAGCACACAAAAAACATCATTTCTACAAGTGCTATTTTTTCTAGCCCACTATCCTTTGCATAAAAGTTTCCTTTCCTATATTCTCATAACTCTGTTTCATGGAAGGCATTATCGTCCTGGATGATAAACATTAAGACTTTATAATCATTCAAATATTTGCAATCTTCTTTTTATAAAAAAATAATATAAAATTGTATTATTTTAAAATTATTTATATAGTTTTAAAATAATATTTTACATTACTTTTTGTTAAAAGTTGGACTCGCAAGAGATCATGAAGGGGCATAGAAAATGCACTGCATTTCAATACTTATTGGAGATAGTGATGTATATAAATACAAGGAATATGCTTTTCGTGTTGTATATGGGATAAGTCCCATATACAGAAAGTTAAAAGTGCCCAGCCCACTGACTGTCAAGTAACAGGTCCAAAATTTTGAGCTTCCAGATGTTGAGTGAAAGTGTGAACCCAGGTATTAAAATTATGCCATCAATGTATCATAATAGAGACAAGCCTATTATTGCAACATAAGAATGAAAAAACAAAATTGATTTAATTTCTCTATCATATACCCACCATGATGTTAGACAATTATGTGTTTGGGAAACTTCACCAGACATAGAAAATTGTGGAAGATTCAATGATACACATGAGATCCATTGCATCATCAACAGTGAAATGAGGAAATGAAATGATTTTTATTTAACAAAGTCGATCTATTACCTTTTTTCTAGACAAATTCATCTGTGAGAAGTTTGGGTTGGTAATACTAATGGAGAATTTTAGGTGGATGCAAGGGTTTTTAGTGGGAATTTACTGAAAATTAAATATCCATGGTTTGTCGAATGTTATGCTCTATGGTGTGGATATTGCAAAACAAATTCTCCAGGCTAGAAGAAACCTGCAAATAACTTGAAGGAAAAAATGAATATGGGTCAAGTTAATTGTGATTCGGAGAAGATTCTGATGAGAAGGTTATGTTAGCACTAGAAGTCACCTCTGGATTGTGGTAGAGGTAAGCCCAATACCCATCAATTGTTTATGTCACAATGAATAAATTTAAGGGTGGTCTAATGGATGCAGCTTCAGTATTATAGTGCTTTAACTCATAAAATTGGGCTGTAATGCATAAGCAGGTGAGGTCTTGGTCTAAATTCAGTCAATAAGTTGTAGTAAAGAGTGAGTAGGGGGAAAAAATGGTGAGGAAATGTAGAGGTCTGTTAGGGACATCAGGTCTTCCAATAGCCTAAGGAGAAAAATATTCGAATACAAGATCTTATTGAACCCAAAACTTCAAGATATTGAAAACTTCATAACAATATTATAATCAAACATACATTACAATATAGTCACAACAACTTGAATGGATCACCCATGCTCGAGTCTTCAGTATCATATGAAAAAGAGATGATAATAAAGTTGACTCTCACTAAACAAGAAGTCTCAAATGGTAATACATTACCATAGAACCAAAGGCTTCATTAAAACTTTACAATATGGGAGCTTAGCTCAACCATCGACCATAAAAAAATATAAAAAATGAGTCTTTATACTCAAAACCATTTGCCACTATGAGATATGTGACCTAGCTATTACATTCAAAGCTTTGCATATGCATATTCTTTTGTTAGTCTACACTTGCATTCTTCCATCAGACGCGATCTCAAATCAATATGGGATTTACAGGAGAATCCACTGACAAGGGAACTTTTGGCTGACAATCTGCATTCATGACCGTCTTTCCATGTTTTCCATTTATGGGTGAGATGAGGTTTCAACCACCTCCCCCATTTCCATTAACTACCTACATCGGGATCAGAATGGAGCCTGACACCCATGAATGGTCTAGGAGACATTCATGACTCCTCCCAATTGATCTTGGCATATTGAAACCACACGGATCCTCAATTGAGACCAAGACGAGTTCTTTGATCCTTTGCATGGCTCCATTCCCTTTCCCCACGTGACTGCAGGCCGTGACCTCGTGCTTGTCCATATGAAATATTGGGATTTCACATTTCGAGAGTTTTCACTCCCCTTGACTTAAAATATCCCAATGCTTGATCCCGCGAAACGACCCATCTAGATCGATGGTCGGATTTACTTTGGATTTGACAGCCATGATCATTTCCTTAAACAATCTCAGCCACCCCTTTCTCGACAGATGATTTCCCTTTCTTTATGGCCCTACTTCCATATGACTGTGGGCTCTGATAGTGGGCACAAATCCCAGGCATGTTGCGATTTTGCATTTCGAAAACTCACGTTGTGCTCCATGCTCAAACCTCTAAGTCACGAAATTGCTATCGCTCGGATCGGGTGACACACATCTCTTTGCATCAGATGACCCATATCATCTCAGCATTTCAAGACCTCGGACCATCAACACTTCTCACCTCAGCCTTCCCAAAAAGAATTTCTCCGAGGATCTTGCACCATGTGTCCTTCTGAAATAGATAGCCCAGATCACTTTGTGACTTCACATTTTGAGAGTCCTCATGACTCTTCCCTTTTACTTCTCCATTCTGCGAGTCAACAAAATGCTAATCTTGCACTGGGTGTCCTTCCCAGGATCAACATCTAGTATGGCCTTGCAGTTTCAACACTCTATCTAATGTTATACTTCATGTAACTTTGTGATCCCAATCACCCGATGGTTGTGGATCCGATCTACCTAGTGGATCTCCATCGTTGAAAGATGATCTTGCTCTCTTGCTTGATTTGAGTCCATATCACACCACTCTAAGTGTTGTGCTTGTGATTATGGTAGCAGCCTCTGTAAAAAAATACTTGGATGGTTGTCTGAGGGCTAGGGAATGAAAAAGGATCAGTGACAGAGACAAGGAGAGAGAAGTGATCAAAATCAGAGAAAAAGGAAAGGCTTAGGGTCGACACCTCTCAAGAAGACAAAAAAAAAACTATAAGACGAAAGGAAAAACCTTATGGTTGAGTCTGCAATAGGAGGAGCGATAGGAAAAAATACACGCTTAGGTAGAAACCACAAACCCCTAAGGCTTTGAAAATTTTATGTGATAACATTTGGCTCCACAAGGGATGGCATGCTCCCTGCGAGCTTCCATGAACAAGTAGTTCCAGTGCCTTATCTTTGGTTTATGGAGTCTCCTATTAAAAAAAAAAAAACATAAAACAAGAACAATATTTACAATGGTAGGAAGTCGACAATGAATTTAAACAAAAAAACAAAATCAGGAAGTGCCCATTTATAGGCCCACTAAAAACTATGTTACTCTCCAAATTCTACAACCTGTAAGTATTATTTGAAAGTGTCTCAGAAATTTTGAAGGGTCCAATCCAAAGGGCTTCAAATTTACCATGATTTCTCTTATCCTGTCTAGGTGAATCCCATTTGAATACTAGATTGCCCAGCTATAAATATTTTTCTCTACTCCTTTTGTCAAACGACTGCTTGATCTTCTGTTGATGGTCATGTGCCTTGTCCAACAACTTTTCTCTTGTTTCCTACACTTCTACCCGCTGTAATATTCTCCTGACCATGTCATCAGGTTCTCCCTGGGAGTCTTGGAAGAATGTTTCCACCAGCAAGGCGAGTTGAGAAGGACATATGGCCTCAACTCCATACATGAGATGAAAAGGACAGGCGCCAAGAGACCTCTTTGTTGTCACTCTATCATCCCACAAAGAAAACTTGAGCTTTGAATCCCATGCTTTCTTGTTGTCATTTAACATTGTTTTGATAATATTTATAAGGCTCTTGTTAGAGGATTCTACCAGTCCATTCCCTTGGGGGTAGTAGGGAGTTGAGTAAATCAATGAAATTCCAAACTTCTCACAAAATGGGATTAATGGCTCGGCCTTTGAAGGATGCAGCATTATTAGTGATGATCCTTTTCGGACAACCAAACCTTGCTATAATATATTCAAGAAAACTAAGCGCTCCTTGTGGGGATAGCTTCTATCCATTTGGTGAAGTAATTGGTGGTAGTCAAGATCCATCTATGCTGACCCCGCAAAGGAGGATGAATCTCCCTAATAAAGTCTAAGCCCCACTGCTGAAAGGATCATGTAGTTGCCACATGCTTCAATGTCAGATACTTGAGTTGTTGCTTCCCAGAGAATTTCGAACATTTGATGCAAGCCCTAATTTTTTCACAGACATCAGTGAACAGAGTAGGACAAAAGTAGCCATCCCTGAGGATTTTGTAAGATGTGGTTCTCTAGAAGTGATGTCCCCACACAGGCTGTCATGAAAATCAAACATAATATTTTGGGCCTCTTGTTGGTCTAAATATCTTAGAAGCACACCTAAAGGGTCTTTCCACTATAAGACCTAGTCAATAAAACAATATCTGATAGATTTGATCTTTAAATCTCTTTCCTTGATCTTCCCCATTACATATGGAGGTCACAAGTCTTGCAGAAATTATATAATTTCTTTATACCAGGTGCATTCTACCAATGAAGGGTCGTTCTGAGGGATTTTATTAGGCACTTTAGCCTGTTGATTCTCTGAGAAAGTGTTGATGAATTTAACCTCCAAATCTTTACAATTAGATTCAGCGAACAACTTGGCTAAAACTTGGCCTTTAAATAATCTGGTGGGTTTTATTTCCAACTCAAATTCAAGGATTTTGGCAATCCACTTACTCCTTCTCCCATCTATGCCAGGCTAAATTAGAATGTCCTTCACAACAACTAAAGGAACATATGTAATGATTTTTGAATGCATAACATAGACTCTGAAATATTTAAGATATTTTACTAAGGCATAGGCCTACTTATTCATGATGTCATATCTGACCTCTGCATCTCTTTGCACTCTGCTGAAAAAGGAAATATGTTTCTCTAGCCCTGCATCATTCCTTTGTAGTAAAACAACGACCACTGTATCAAATGAGACAAAGGAAAAAATCATAAAATCCTTGGAATAGTCAGTACTGACTAGCACATGTGCTTCAGTTAGTGCCTTTTTTATTTGGTTGAAGGATTCTCTAGATTTGACATTCCATTTTACTTCGTTCCCCTTCCTGAGCATGGATGTGATATGCTTCACCAATTCAGCAAAATTTGAAACAAACCTTCTCAGAAAATTGATTTTTCCTCAGAAGGACTGAATTTCTTTCATGGATATGGGAAGTGATAAGGCTTGAATAACTTCTACCCTTCTTGAATCAATCCTGACCCCCTCAGCTGATACAATGTGTCCCAACAATTTTCCTTCCTACATGGCAAATAAAGACTTCTTGGGATTTAGGGAGAGACCAAACCTTCTACATTTCAAGAAGACCTTTCTCAGATGCTGACCATGTTCTTTATCATATTTGGAGAAGACTGTCATGTCATCCAGATAGATGACCACAAATTTGTCTCTTTCTCCAATGAAGGCGATGTCCATGGCTCGTTGGAAGGTTTCTCCTGCGTTCATAAATCCAAAGGAAATTTTGGCATACATGAATGTGCCCCAAGGAGTGGTGAAGGTTGTATTTTCTCTGTATTTAGGCAGGACATATATATGATTGTAGCCAGAAAATCCATCGATCATGGAGATCCTAGATGCGCCTGTCACCCTATGCAACATGTGTTCCATCTTTGGCAAAGGGTAATTGTCCTTCTTAGAGCTTCTGTTCAGATTCCTGAAATCAACACAAAGTCTGATTTCTCTGCTCTTTTTCCTTACTGGAACCAAGTTGGCCACCCATTCAGAGTATCTCATAGGGAAAATGATTTGGACATCCAACAACTTATTTACCTCCCTTTCCATAATAGGTAGCAGCATAGGATTTATTTGTCTTAATTTATGCCTAAATGGTTTGGCCTCCTCTTTCAATGGGATCTTATGCTCAATGACAGTTGTGTCGTATGTCCTGAGGTCTGCATAGGTCTAGGAAAACACATCAACAAATTCTTTTAATAACTCAATATACTTGGATCTCTGCTCTCTTGACAGGCTTCTTGACAATTTGACGAACTTTGGGTCCTCCTCTATACCAATATTGCATTCAGCTACATCATTGCTAGGCAACTGATCAATATGGTGATTAGAAATTTTATAACCACATCATTCCCATCGAACAATATTTCTAATGGAACTAGTCCTTGGGGAATGTGGTTGCTAGGCAGCTGAACAATATGGTGATTAGAAATTTTATTTAGAAATACATCAATGTAAGGGTCACCTTTGGGATCATGATCCTGATCAATGTGTAATGTAGAGAACTCCTCAACAAACTCAAGAAAATTTATGATCTCAAGATCGTCCTCGAACACCTTCCAATACTTGATATTGTCAGGTACAAAGGGCCTTTATATTACCTCAACATCATACTCGAGTTTAGGTGGAAGAAGAACTCTAAAATTGCTTACTGATATAGCCAAAGAGTTAGCCATGACATTCTCTTCTCTTGGAATAAATCAAATTCTGAAAGCTGAGAAAAAATTGTCAACCAGATCCCACACTTCATTTCTATATGATCTCATTCGAGGTTGTTTGGCCTGATAAATATTTATGATCTGCTGGAAAATCAACTCATGTTCCCCAAACACTGATATCTCTTCAATTTCCATGTCCTTTTAATCCCTCAAACCCAAAATCAAAGCTTCATATTCTGCCACATTATTGGTATTTTCAAATTCTAACTTGAATGACAAAGACACAATTTCTTGAACAAGAGAAAAAAGGACCACTCCAGCTCCAACGCCTTCTCTAGAAGAGGATTCGTCGAAGAAAATTTTCCACACAGAGGTGATCAGAGGGGAATATTCACAGAGGGTAAGGGACTTCTTTCTGATTTCAAGAGGGGCTTCAGGAGCATTAGTGAGTTGTAACAAGATGGATCCCAAATCAACATCAAGGGAAAAAATAGGATGATTGGTGGGGTCTTCTTCATCACTAATGATATAGGCCAACTGAGCTTCTCTATACAATCTTCAATATTCCCCCCCGAATATAGGAATGGTAGCATATGTGAGGTCCATCTGCAATGTTCATCCAAGCCTTTTTATCTAAGATCTTGACAACAACATGCCAAACTTCGGGGGAACATCAACTACCACAATGTCCATGACCACACTTTTCATGGGCAGCTGAAACAAGGTCACAACCAGATATTTGATGACCCCAAGACACTGCACTTTCCTAGAATCAAAATAATACAAGTCATGATAAGCCTTTGTGACTTCTAGTCCCAATTCATCCATGACAGTTTTGGGCATGATATTATGAGATGCCCCTGAGTCCATCAAACAATTATGCAACACCTTATCATGTATGTTCAGTGACGTATAAAAGGGAGGGGATGAATCATCTCAATATTATACCATAGGACCTAAGATGACTTTTGGATTTTTGTCTTGGATATTTACTGAGTCTGTGGGATAAGATGAAGGCTTGGGATGCAACAGTCTGGAGAATGATTTCTTGAAATATTTGTGCTTGACTAACTCTGAAAAGGGCACAAGGATCCTGATTTTTTGAATTTCATGCTCAAAGTTGAAAGAGGAGGGGGTCTTTAGAATTTATCTTACCTTCGGGATAGGATCTTTGGCTACTGGTGGGAGGTTTTGAATATTCCTACTTTTATAACCCTATAATTTATAGGATCAACTAGTGACTGAAATGTTATCTCTTTAGTGTTTTTGTTTATCAAATGATTATCCATTCTGCAAATAATTTGAGAAAAGGAAAAAGAAAAAGAAAAGAAAGAAAAAGAATAAAAGAGGGCATACAAGAAATTCAATAGAGCCCCATGCAATAACAATGATTTGGTCCATACCGTTCAAGCATGGCCAAGTTCTTTTAAATTTATGTTGATAGGAGTAGTGAATAAGCTTGGCTAAACTGTTTAATCTTAGCCAAGTGATCTAGGTTAGTTAGTGAATAAATTTGACCAAACTGCCTAATCTTGGTCAGATAACCCCAAGATAGAGTAATTTCTTAGTCCAAAAGTTTAATCTGGGATAATTGTCATAGGTAATTAGGCTAGAGAATAGGGTAGTTTTCTTTATATCAATAAAACAAGCATGATGATCAATGTTGAACCATATCTTTGAGGTTTAAAAGGTTTGATGTCTAACCCCTTGGTGATAAAAACATGGAAAAGCTTGGGAAAACCCACAATATGCACTTATCCTAAGTTTTTAGGAGCACATATGCCTTCGCACTCACAGTTAAGCACAATGCGTAGATGAACGGACAGAGAGAGGGCGCCCAAATCTACAGTTGACAGGTCTTTTTGGATCCCCCCCCCTCGACCGTTCTACCTTTAATGGTGGGGAGGGAGGGTCCAAAATCGGAAATAACAAATGTGCATATACGAACGGCTCAGATGTTCGCGCTCAGATCTACGGCTTAGATTGGATTCTAGACCCCCTCGATCGTTCTGCCTTTAATGCTGGGGGGGGTCTGGAATGTTGGTTAAATAGCATGCATAGATCTATGGTCCAATAGAAGACGCGTTGATGGATGACTCATATTTTTTTTCGGACCCCCCCGACCATTCTGTTTTTAATGAAGGGGGGGGGGGAATGGATTGTTTTCTGGTGGGCCCCTTATCTCTACGTGGCAGGAATATATTGGGCCAGACTCCCACCACCTCCCAAGGTCTGACATACCTTGTCATCCCATGATGTCATTATCCACATTTTTGCCCTAGAGGTTATGTCTCATTACTCTGTCAGTCCATTCCCCTTGTTCTCCCTTTACAAGTCCTCTCACCATGGTTACTCCCCAATCAACTCCCACCATGTCGCCCAGTCCTATTCTTCTTTCATTGTCACCTGCCATCTCATGCTCTAAATGACTCGTTGGCCATTTATTATTGGCTAACCTATCCGTTAATATGTTGACCTCTCTCCCATGCCCAACGGGTATCCATTTTCTCAAAAGATACCTTCACCCTTCTTTCCCTCATCATTCACCTTGTCGTTGCACCAGAGAATTCTTTTTCCCCGTTTTCCTCTCTGTTACAGTCAACTGTCCAAATCCACCATCATCCCCACTAATGATTGTTTGATTTGCAGGTATTTTTACAGTGGTGGCACCAAAATAAAAAAGAACAGAAGCTGAGGAAAATCATTTCCTCCTTCCCCCTATCGACCTCAACAAGATCCATCTAGCCGATATAGACCATTTAATCGTAGACACCATATGTGAGTTCAACTTTGCGGACTTGCAATCATGGATCAAAGAGTTTTTCCTTGAACAAAGCAGCGAAATTGGGCTCTGGGAGTCAAACCTTCTTCTGTACCTTTTCCCCTAGGTTCACCATTTCCCCAAATTCACCCTCAAATGACAATATCATTACCTTCCTGAACAGAGAGCCATAGTTTCTTCATCTGGAGAAACTTTGTTCTTCATTACACCATAAAGCATTGATCAGATGATGCAGATACCCAGAGTTGTATCCGCCTCACCTTTAAACGTTGAAATCATCACATAACTCTACCAGAAATGATCATTTCCCCAAAGAGCTCAGATTTTCTAACTTTTTCTCCCACGGGACGCTCAGCTCCCCACTACAAATCCCCCGTATCCTTCATCCCTGTTCTCAGTGAAGGGAAACTAGGTCATCTCATCACTCTGTGCCCTCCTTGGGTATTTTTTGAATCAATGGGTGGATGAACCCATATTGGGTTTTCTATCCATCTTCTCCATAGATGAGAAACCCACCACTCAGTTCGACTACAATGCCTTCCTGGAAGACAACATTCATGAGCAATTCTCAAATTTCTCCACAAAAGGCATGTTTCGGTATTCCTCAATACTGGCTTACATGTTCATATTCTTTCAAGCAGACAAATTCTCCTTTTTTGGACAAGGATGGGAGGCCATAGGCGGTGATAGCATGGACTTCGATGCTCAGACACAACTCTACAGAATTCAGATTCAAAGAATTTATCGAGCAGTTTTACCATCCCGTGGTGACCATGCTCAGTGGCAGACCTGAGCCGAGAATAAATGAGAAAATTCAAAGGATACTACACCTTTTAGATCTTTCAAAAATAGGAGATTGGTACCTATACAAGGACCACACAGAGATCATAGTGTATGGGTGCGAATTGGCTCCATACAAGTTACCCAAGTATCTGCCCGTGAGAATATTTTCCCTAGAATACATAAGACAAATGATTAATTCAAATGACATACATTTTGTGTCTCTGAAGCAGAAGCAGCAGCTCAGAATCAAAGGGTAGATTGGGTCATTCATATGCAATAGCCGAGGCACCGGGGAGGAAGCAGATAGACTGTTAAAGGAAATGAAGTTTTTTTCTAGCTTCATATGGCATTATGACCCCTGCGGGATAATTTCAGAGATGAGAGTTAAGAATAAAAATATCCCATATGTCCATACATCCAGGCCCGAGATAGAGAAGTTCTCCAACCAGACAGAATGGGATCCAAACACTCTGGTTGAGACATAACAGTAGTACCTTTCAGTCACTATCTCCCAGATGACTACACCACAAGTTCCCAAGGAGAAAAGTCCTAGGAACAACACTTCACCTTCCGTCACTGAAGTATCATCTGAAGAGTTCCAATTACACACCAAGAGGCCAAAAATCAATCAGGCACCTGACACGACTGGTGAAAAGGGAATTCAATCCACTACAACTATAGAGGTTGATTGGTCGCTTATTAGTACAAGAAGCAAACAAATCATGACTATAGTATTGCCCAAGAAGCCTACAGATACTCCACCAACCAACTAGCCGAGCAAAACAGGACCAAAATTGAGTATTTTTGAGAAGTATGATCTAATCAAAAAGAAAAATCAGACGTTGACCAGCAACACGTATGCTCAGCGCTGGAAGCAAACATCAACTGCACAACACAAAATGTTGTCTGCATTCGACACTAAGAAGGGTAGAATGCACATGGATTTTTTGCAAGCATAGGTGCTAGACCCGAAAGTAATCATCAATTACAAAAGGGAAACATTTGAATTTCAGACTAAAGATGTGCATCCAGTTGATCAAATGGATCTGCATAGGAAAACTAGAGAAATGATTTTCTCCACATTGGCACATGCCTATACTGCTACCTCCAAGTTGCAAGTATATCTGAACAATGTCTAAAGGCATCTAAATTTAGAAAAAATATCATCATTTTCCAAGGATAACAGGATTAAGACATTGGAGGAACTGGTCCTCAAGATCGGATATGATCCCTTGAATGTGAAAGCAGTTGAGGAGATTCTCAAAAAGAAAAATGTTGATATAGCATCTCTGAGGAAACAGTTGAAACTGCCACCAACAGAATATTCACAAGCAAAGGAAATAGCAAAGACAGAAGGGGAAAAGGATGAGATGCTCAAGCTCATCATGGAGAAGAATGCACAGTTGAAGTAAATGGAAGCGGAATTGGAAAAACTAGTGAAAGAGAAGGAGCAGTCAAGGCCCATGGAGGTCATTCCACTGAGCGCAGTTCCACTCATAAGAGTGAGCATAGCGTCTGTAGTAGAAATTCCCTCATACACTCAACTGACAGCCCTGGTGAAGACTGTTGAATTGGCTAAATCCATGGAAGAAATGAATTTGCAAGAGACAAAGATATCAGACTCAAAAAGGAGATTGAGAACCTTTAGGAACTCAAGTCTTCTTACCAAACTAGCTACTCCAAGGAAAAACAAACATCAGACCAGCTCAAACAGGAATTGCAAAAGCTTCAGAAGCAAACAGTGGTAGGAAAAACACTTGCTGAGGTTAAGGAAAGTGTCTAGATAGACATCACCAAGTCCATGAATAAAATATGGCCGATGATACAAATCATGTTCGAGAAAAACGAGCTGGTGCAAAGAAGTTAGCAAGCTATTGAAAAGATAAGAGAAGAACTGGGAGAGATGCCCACAGAAGCTGCTGAGATCATCAAATTTCTGAATTCCAAAACCAGAGAGGAGCTAGAGGAGTTGAAGATAGAAGATAGGAAAGAGACCATCCTTGAGGTCAAGAGGGTCCTGACCAAGAGAGGACTGATGCTACAGCTGGAGGAAAAGGTCTAGACCATGGACGTAGGAGTGAAAATATTTTTCAGCAAGATCGAAGCTCTGCAGAAGAAAGGCCTTCCTAGTATGAGTGTTATAAATGACAAGTTAACAACGCTTGCCGGTTACAAAAAGAAACTATCCACAGTGGCTAAGGATAGCTCAAAATTCCCAGGAATACAAGGAAGTATCATGGGAAGGGAATTCTTAGATGCTTTACATTTAGACATTAGTATACAACATGAGATCTAGTGCATCTTCATCATCAAGCCAACTTTCGCCAAATACACAGAGATGGATGAAGTATACCAAAGATTACTCAAAGTCAGTGTTCCAAGTCACCTTCGATGGGAAGAGCTTTGCAATCTGATCGAGTAGTCGATGAGGTGTCCAAGCTAGTCAGCTATCCAGTCGGATGAGGTCATGCAGAGGCCTCACCAATGGTTCACCCCAGAAATCAGCATGAAGTTTCAACACGTCATCAAGAAGTTTCCTAAATTTTTGTATCTTGTTAAGTTAGTTAGCTAAATTTAGATTTGCCACATCCTGATCTTTAATGACAGGGTCGTATGTAATTTTGATTATAAATACTTCAAACTTTGAAGCACTGAGGGTTGATCTTTACGCCCTACAAGCTACAAGACTGTAATTTTTATCAAGAGATCTTCCATTAATACAAAGAGACGTTTTCATAGGATGCTCGCGTGTTATTCATTGGTGATGTTTTCTTTTCTATGTTGAATGTTCCTCTTGCTCAGTTATCATATTGTTTTCTAATCTAAATCTTTTAAAAGTAACGCATGTTGTAGGATTTATCTTTGTATACCCTATTTCAGACTTTGAAAGATTTTAATGTTTATCTTCTGATATTACGGTGAAGAAATTCTTAAATGCTTCTTTACTTTAATTGATATTTCTCATCTTTTCTTCTATTTATCGTTTTATCGCTAAAAGAATCCAACGAATGCATTATCTTTCCCTGTGAAAAGAATATTTTGTTTTTGGTTTAGATTTCTATCTTCATAACACAGACCCCATAGCCCAATGGATGTGTAGAGCCCCTTCATCCAACTCAACAAAAACAACAAAACAGTCAATCTTATTTTATATAACTAGCCTAATATCTTAAAGTTAAAACATAGCTAAATCATACAGAGAGATCCCTCTCTAAAGCTGGTAGGGCTAGATTTCAGTTTCGAAGTGGTTGGATAAAGTTACCTCTCGTAGATTTCTTCTTTCCTGACAACCTCTGGGAATTTACAGAAAGTTAACATAGTGGCGACCATACTGGGGAACTGAACAAACTTTCAACCCCACATTTTTTTTTTCCCTAGAAGAAGACTTTGTTTCTGAACAAATAGTAAATCTGAGAAAGAAATAATGTTTATAGGTTGTTAAAAGCTTGTGCATATTAATTTCGGACTCATAAAACTAATATATATATATATTAGAAAAATATGGATCCTAAAAGAGTTTATACTCGATCTCACCCAGACCCAGAACCTGCAACAGCGACTGATAATCCAGAATAGTTACTTATAAAGAAGACCATTACAAAAGGTTCAGGGAGTCATAGTATCCTTCACAAGTCCTTTTCCCTCCCAGAGGAACTCGTTACCCTTCAAGATCTCGACTTTGACACCAATTTCGAGCAAAGCCTGTTTAGAACGAAATCAGATAGCTTCGTAACTGAAATCGTTTTAGACCCAAAAAGCCTGCAACCCTGGACCCCCGAAATACTATCTCCCACTACAAAACCTCAAACCTCTCACTCCGTGCTAGCAAGCCCCTCCTCCTCCTCATTTTTTTTCACTGCCCCACCTATCATCCAGGTTGTTGTCCCACCTCCTCCACCTATAATGGTAGCCAAATATGCTCCCTTGGTGTTGGACGCACCTCTACATGCTATGCCCCAGGATTATCAAACCATATTTCCACAATTCGATGGAACAAGGCCCTTGAGCACAGAACAACATGTTCATAAAATGAATGACTATTTTGATCTACAAGAAGTAGATGAAGTTGACATTCAAATGAGATTGTTTGCGTAGATTTTGACCGGTGATGTTAAGAAATGGTACAAAGGTTTACGTGCTGCCTCAGTGCTTGACAATGTTTCAAAGAAGTTTTTTAGACAGATGGGAGGTAAAGAAAAATCCTCTCCAAATCTTGTCAGAATATGAAAACATCAGAAGGAATCAAGGTGAGACAATTCAACATTATTGCACCCACTTCAATAATTTGTACAATGCAATCCCAACCGATATTAAAACCCCACAAGGTTTAGCACTGATAAAATTCCCTGATGGTTTCGACATTGATATGTCATATCAATTAAGGGAAAGAAACTCCACCACCCTGGAAGACATGTAGAAAAGAGCGATAAGTGTGGAGGCCAATCTGTTGGCTAAAAGGGCACAGCAGAGGACCGAAAGGAGAGTCGTGATTAAAGAAGAAACTTCCACATCTTCTTCTGACGCCAAATTGGATTCTTTAGATAGTGAAATGGAAAGGATGATGAAGAGACTTACTGTATCGGAAAGAAATCCTCCTAGACAAAATCAACCTACTCCACAAATTTGGAATCCTAACTTCAAAAGAAATCCTCCTCAAATCAGGCAGAGAGATCCCAGGGATCAAAGAGAACAGAGGGGTCCTGATCAATAGATCAGACCACCCCTACAAGAAAATTACATCGATGAAGGAGAAGAAGTAATTGAATAATTGGAAGACACACACATAAACCTCATGGGCATTCACGATAACGCTATTGTCCTCACTCAGGAAGAGCAATAACTTTTCCTTCTTTCTCAGATGCAAGTGAGTGAAGAAGCTAAAGAGACTGAACAATAGGCATTTGAAAATGCCATTATGGAGGTACACAGGCAATACATTTTATGAAGTAAGAAGACGGATAAAAATTCCCCCAAAAAGATAACCGAAACAAAGAAAGTGGTCAAAACCAAGAAATCCCCTGAGCCTCCTACCAAGAAGATCCCTGAGAAAGGTAATTCTCAAGCTCCAACAAAAAGAAACCTTACCATTTTACAAAGATCAACGAAGATTGAGGCTTCATCAAACAACCCACCAAATACTTCTACCGAGACGACTATGGTGGACAAATAATAATTACTGATCCAAAGAAAAGCACCTACTCCTTTCAACCTCGAAGGGGAATTAGCCAAAGTGAAAATTCCCATTCCCCTTTACAATTTGATGAGTAAGGATGCTTACCGATCGCAGGTGATCAAAGCACTGAGCATTGAACCTGATATAGGCATGAAGGCATTAACCGTTGGATCGACGAATCATTCAGATACTGTAAATCTTACCGACGATCAACCTGAACTCCTGTTTGGCCCTAAAGTTGATGGTTAGACTGACAATGGTGTTGTCACTCCTTTTTACATTAGCCTTAATATACATGACTTGATTATGCATAATGCTATGTTAGATTAAGGTGATTCTGATAACTTGATGCCTAAAGAAGTGATGGAAAAAATGGGACTCAAGGTCACCAGACCTTACAAGGACTTACACTTTTTTGACTCCAGCAAAGTCAGATGTATCAGATTGATCAAGGACTTATGTATCACTCTAGTTTAGATTCTGGCTAAAAACATGGTTATGGATGTTGTGGTTGCATACATTCCCACGAAATATGGTATGTTGATGTCCAGGTCTTGGGGGGCCAAGTTGAAAGGTACTTTGTAGTTGGATATGTCATATGCCACCATCCCAGTATTTGGGCAACAGAGAAGATTGTACAGAGAGACGCTGATGAAATATATGGTTAGCATCCAAGAAAAGCCACATAATTATCCTCTGTATTCTGCACACTCTGACTTAGATTCTTTCATCCTGTATAACGACGGTGATACGGGGGAGAAAATCACTTAGCTGGAAGAAGATACACTTGATCTGAAATAAGGCCAAGAAATCGCTAAGGAAGAAAGAAAGAAAAATGTGATAAGTGAAGAATTTCCAGTAGATTTCTAGAGAATGGACTTTGATGGAGCTGTAAGAAAAGAAGGAGCTAGAGCACGATAGTGGTTAACTTACTCTGTCAGTCCATTCCCCTTGTTTTCCCTTTACAAGTCCTCTCACCATGGTTACTCCCCAATCAACTCCTGCCACGTCGCTCAACCGTATTCTTCTTTCATTGCCACCTACCATCTCATGCTCTAAATGACCCGTTGGCCATTTATTATTGGCTAACCTATCTGTTAACCTATTGACCTATCTCCCATGCCCAACGAGTATCCATTTTCTCAAAATACACCTTCACCCTTCTTTCCCTCATCATTCACCCTGTTGCCGCACCAGAGAATTTTTTTCCCCGTTTTCCTCTCCGTTACAGTCAACTGTCCAAAGCCACCATCATCCCCACTAACGATTGTTTTATTTGCAGGTATTTTTACAGTGATGGCTCCAAAATAAAAAATAACAGAAGCTGAGGAAAATCCTTTCCTCCCACCCCCTATCGAGCTCGACAGGATCCATATGGATGACAAAGACCATTTAATCCCAGACACCAAATGCGAGATTGACTTCACGGACTTCCAGTCATGGCTCAAAGAGGTTTTCCTTAACCAGAGCGATGAAATTGGGCTATGGGAGTCAAAACCTTCCCCTATACCATTTCCCCCAGGTTCACCATTTCCACGAATTCGCCCTCAAATGCCAAGATCATTACCTTCCTAACCAGAGAGTCGTAGTTTCTTCATCTGAAGAAACTTTGTTCTTCATTACAACATAAACCATTGATCAGATGATGCAGATACCCAAAGCCGAATCCGCCTAACCTTTGAACCTTGAAATCATCACAGAACTCTACCAGAAATTATCATTTTCCCAAAGAGCTCAGATTTTCAAACTTTTTCTCCCATGGGCCACTCAGCTCCCCACTAAAATTCCCCTGTATCCTTCATCTCTGTTCTCAGTGAAGGGAAACCAGGTCATCTCATCGCTCTGCGCTCTCCTTGGGTATTTTTTGGATCAATAAGTGGATGAACCCATATTGGGTTTTTTGTCCATCTTCTCCACAGATGAGAAACCCACCACTCAGTTCAACTATAGGGCCTTCCTGGCAGACAACATTCATGAGAAATTCTCAAATGTTTCCACTGAAGGCATGTTCCGGTATTCCTCAATACTGGGTTACATGTTCATATTATTTCAAGCGAACAAATTCTCTTTTCTGATGCAGAAGATGGACAAGGATGGGAGGCCACCGACGATGATAGCATGGACTTCACTGCTCAGACACAACTCTACAGAATTCAACTTCAAACAATTTATCGAGCAGTTTTACCATCCCGTGGTGAGCATGCTCAACGGCAGACCTGAACCGAGAATAAATGAGGAAATTCAAAGGATATTACACCTTTCAGATCTTGCAAAAATGGGATAGTAGTACCTGTACCAGGACCACAAAGAGATCYGRGTGTATGGGTGYGAATTGGCTCCATACAAGTTACCCAAGTATCTGCCCGTGAGAATATTTTCCCTGGAATACATAAGACAAATGATTAATTCAGATGACATATATTTTGTGTCTTTGAAGAAGAAGCAGTAGCTCAGAATCAAAGGGCAGATTGGGTCATTCATCTGCAATAGCCGAGGCACCAGGGAGGAAGAAGATAGACTGTTAAAGGAAATGAATCTTTTTTCTAGCTTCATATGTCATTATGACCCTTGCGAGATAATTTCAGAGATGAGAGTTAAGAATAAGAATATCCCATATGTCCATACATCCAGGCCCGAGATAGAGAAGTTCTCCAACCAGACATAATGGGATCCAAACACTTTGGTTGAGACAGAACTGCATGACCTTTCGGTCACTACCTCCCAGACGACTACACCACAGGTTCCCAAGGAGAAAAGGCCCAGGAAGGACACTTCACCTTCCGTCACTGAAGTATCGTCTGAAGAGTTCCAATTACACACCAAGAGGCCAAAAACTAGTTAGGCACCCGACACGGCTGGTGAAAAGGGAATTCAATCCACTACAACTATGGAGGTTGATCGGTCACTTCTTAATACAAGAAATAAACAAATCATGACTACAGTATTTCCCAAGACGCCTATAGATACTCCACCAGCCAACCAGCCAAGCAAAACAGGACCAAAATTGAGTATTTTTGAGAAGTATGATCTAATCAAAAAGAAAAATTAGACGCTGACCAGCAGCACATATGCTCAGTTCTAAAAGAAAACATCAAATGCAGAACACAAACTATTGTCTGCATTTGATACTGAGAAGGGTAGAATGCACATGGTGTTTCTGCAAGCATAGGTGCCAGACCCGAAAGTAATCACCAATTACAAAAGGGAAACATTTGAATTTTAGACTAAATATGTGCATCCAGCTGATCAAATGGATCTGCACAGGAAAACTGGAGAAATGATTTTCTCCACATTGGCACATGCCTATACTGCTGCCTCCAAGTTGCAAGTATCTCTGAACAATGTCCAGACGCAACTGAAGTTAGAAAAAATATCATCCTTTGCCAAGGATAACAGGAATAAGACGTTGGAGGAATTGGTCCTCAAGAGAGGATATGTTCCCTCGAATGTGAAAGCAGTCGAGGAGATGCTCAAAAATAAAAATGGCGATATAGCATCTCTAAGGAAACAATTGAAACTTCCACCAACAAAAGATTCACAGACAAAGGAAATAGCGGAGACAAAAGTGGAAAAGGATGAGATGCTCAAGCTCATCATGGAGTAGAATTCACAGTTGAAGGAAATGGAAGCAGAATTGGAAAAACTAGTGAAAGAGAAGGATATGTCAAAGCCCATGGAGATCATTTCACTGAGCGTAGTTCCACTCACAGGAGTGAGAATAGCGTCTGTAGTAGAAATTCCCTTGGAAACTCCACTGATAGCCCTACAGAAGACTGTTGAACTAGCTAAATCCATCGAAGAAATGAATTTACAAGAGACAAAGATTAGCATACTCAAAAAGGATATTGAGAACCTTCAGGAACTCAAGTCTTCTTACCAAACTAGCTACTCCAAGGAAAAAAAAACATCATACCATCTCAAACAGGAATTGCAACAACTTCAGAAGTAAACAGTGGCAGGCAAAAAACTTGTCGAGGTCAAGGAAAGTGTCTGTATGGAAATCACCAAGTCCATGAATGAAATATGGCCAATGATACAAATCATGTTCGAGAAAAATGAGCTGGTGAAATAAGTCAGCAAGATATTGAAAAGATAAGAGAAGAACTAGGAGAGATGCCCACAGAAGCTGCTGAGATCATCAAATTTCTGAATTCCAAAACCAGAGAGGAGCTAGAGGAGTTGAAGATAGAAGATAGGATAGAAACCATCCTTGAGGTCAAGAGGGTCCTGACCAAGAGGGGACTGATGCTACAACTAGAGGAAAAGGTCCAGACCATGGACACAGGAGTGCAAATATTTTTCAGCAAGATCGAAGCTCTACAGAAGAAAGGCCTTCCTGGTATGAGTGTTATAAATGACAAGTTAACGACACTTACCGATTACAAAAAGAAACTAGCCATTGTGGCTAAGTATGGTTCAAAATTATCAAGAATACAAGGCAATATCATGGGAAAGTAATTCTTAGATGCTTTACAGTTAGACATCAGTATACAACATGAGATCCAATACATCTTCATCATCAAGCCAACTTTCGCCAAGTACACAGAGATGGATGAAGTATACCGAAGATTAATCAAAGTCAGCGTTCCCAGTCACCTTCGATGGGAAGAGCTTTGCAATCTGATCGAGTAGTTTATGAGGTGTCCAAGCCTAGTCAGCTATCCAATCAGACAAGGTCATACAGAGGCCTCACCAATGGTTCACCCCAGAAATCAGCATGAAGTTTCAACACGTCATCAAGCAGTTTCCTAAATTTTTGTATCTTGTTAAGTTAGTTAGATAAATTTAGATTTTCCACGTCCTAATCTTTAATGACAGGGTCATATGTAATTTTTATTATAAATACTTCAAACTTTGAAGTACTGAGGGTTGATCTTTACGCCCTACAAGCTACAAGACTGTAATTTTTATCAAGAGATCTTCCATTAATACAAAGAGACGTTTTCACAGGATTCTTACGTGTTATTCATTGGTGATGTTTTCTTTTCTATGTTGAATGTTCCTCTTGCTCAGTTATCATATTGTTTCCTAATCTAAATCTTTTAAAAGTAACGCATGTTGCATGATTTATCTTTGTATACCCTGTTT
>SNQJ01S0044017.1:48002-81686 GCA_010110895.2 Picea sitchensis
TTGGATCGACGAATCATTCAGATACTGTAAATCTTACCGACGATCAACCTGAACTCCTGTTTGGCCCTAAAGTTGATGGTTAGACTGACAATGGTGTTGTCACTCCTTTTTACATTAGCCTTAATATACATGACTTGATTATGCATAATGCTATGTTAGATTAAGGTGATTCTGATAACTTGATGCCTAAAGAAGTGATGGAAAAAATGGGACTCAAGGTCACCAGACCTTACAAGGACTTACACTTTTTTGACTCCAGCAAAGTCAGATGTATCAGATTGATCAAGGACTTATGTATCACTCTAGTTTAGATTCTGGCTAAAAACATGGTTATGGATGTTGTGGTTGCATACATTCCCACGAAATATGGTATGTTGATGTCCAGGTCTTGGGGGGCCAAGTTGAAAGGTACTTTGTAGTTGGATATGTCATATGCCACCATCCCAGTATTTGGGCAACAGAGAAGATTGTACAGAGAGACGCTGATGAAATATATGGTTAGCATCCAAGAAAAGCCACATAATTATCCTCTGTATTCTGCACACTCTGACTTAGATTCTTTCATCCTGTATAACGACGGTGATACGGGGGAGAAAATCACTTAGCTGGAAGAAGATACACTTGATCTGAAATAAGGCCAAGAAATCGCTAAGGAAGAAAGAAAGAAAAATGTGATAAGTGAAGAATTTCCAGTAGATTTCTAGAGAATGGACTTTGATGGAGCTGTAAGAAAAGAAGGAGCTAGAGCACGATAGTGGTTAACTTACTCTGTCAGTCCATTCCCCTTGTTTTCCCTTTACAAGTCCTCTCACCATGGTTACTCCCCAATCAACTCCTGCCACGTCGCTCAACCGTATTCTTCTTTCATTGCCACCTACCATCTCATGCTCTAAATGACCCGTTGGCCATTTATTATTGGCTAACCTATCTGTTAACCTATTGACCTATCTCCCATGCCCAACGAGTATCCATTTTCTCAAAATACACCTTCACCCTTCTTTCCCTCATCATTCACCCTGTTGCCGCACCAGAGAATTTTTTTCCCCGTTTTCCTCTCCGTTACAGTCAACTGTCCAAAGCCACCATCATCCCCACTAACGATTGTTTTATTTGCAGGTATTTTTACAGTGATGGCTCCAAAATAAAAAATAACAGAAGCTGAGGAAAATCCTTTCCTCCCACCCCCTATCGAGCTCGACAGGATCCATMTGGATGACAAAGACCATTTAATCCCAGACACCAAATGCGAGATTGACTTCACGGACTTCCAGTCATGGCTCAAAGAGGTTTTCCTTAACCAGAGCGATGAAATTGGGCTATGGGAGTCAAAACCTTCCCCTATACCATTTCCCCCAGGTTCACCATTTCCACGAATTCGCCCTCAAATGCCAAGATCATTACCTTCCTAACCAGAGAGTCGTAGTTTCTTCATCTGAAGAAACTTTGTTCTTCATTACAACATAAACCATTGATCAGATGATGCAGATACCCAAAGCCGAATCCGCCTAACCTTTGAACCTTGAAATCATCACAGAACTCTACCAGAAATTATCATTTTCCCAAAGAGCTCAGATTTTCAAACTTTTTCTCCCATGGGCCACTCAGCTCCCCACTAAAATTCCCCTGTATCCTTCATCTCTGTTCTCAGTGAAGGGAAACCAGGTCATCTCATCGCTCTGCGCTCTCCTTGGGTATTTTTTGGATCAATAAGTGGATGAACCCATATTGGGTTTTTTGTCCATCTTCTCCACAGATGAGAAACCCACCACTCAGTTCAACTATAGGGCCTTCCTGGCAGACAACATTCATGAGAAATTCTCAAATGTTTCCACTGAAGGCATGTTCCGGTATTCCTCAATACTGGGTTACATGTTCATATTATTTCAAGCGAACAAATTCTCTTTTCTGATGCAGAAGATGGACAAGGATGGGAGGCCACCGACGATGATAGCATGGACTTCACTGCTCAGACACAACTCTACAGAATTCAACTTCAAACAATTTATCGAGCAGTTTTACCATCCCGTGGTGAGCATGCTCAACGGCAGACCTGAACCGAGAATAAATGAGGAAATTCAAAGGATATTACACCTTTCAGATCTTGCAAAAATGGGATAGTAGTACCTGTACCAGGACCACAAAGAGATCTGAGTGTATGGGTGCGAATTGGCTCCATACAAGTTACCCAAGTATCTGCCCGTGAGAATATTTTCCCTGGAATACATAAGACAAATGATTAATTCAGATGACATATATTTTGTGTCTTTGAAGAAGAAGCAGTAGCTCAGAATCAAAGGGCAGATTGGGTCATTCATCTGCAATAGCCGAGGCACCAGGGAGGAAGAAGATAGACTGTTAAAGGAAATGAATCTTTTTTCTAGCTTCATATGTCATTATGACCCTTGCGAGATAATTTCAGAGATGAGAGTTAAGAATAAGAATATCCCATATGTCCATACATCCAGGCCCGAGATAGAGAAGTTCTCCAACCAGACATAATGGGATCCAAACACTTTGGTTGAGACAGAACTGCATGACCTTTCGGTCACTACCTCCCAGACGACTACACCACAGGTTCCCAAGGAGAAAAGGCCCAGGAAGGACACTTCACCTTCCGTCACTGAAGTATCGTCTGAAGAGTTCCAATTACACACCAAGAGGCCAAAAACTAGTTAGGCACCCGACACGGCTGGTGAAAAGGGAATTCAATCCACTACAACTATGGAGGTTGATCGGTCACTTCTTAATACAAGAAATAAACAAATCATGACTACAGTATTTCCCAAGACGCCTATAGATACTCCACCAGCCAACCAGCCAAGCAAAACAGGACCAAAATTGAGTATTTTTGAGAAGTATGATCTAATCAAAAAGAAAAATTAGACGCTGACCAGCAGCACATATGCTCAGTTCTAAAAGAAAACATCAAATGCAGAACACAAACTATTGTCTGCATTTGATACTGAGAAGGGTAGAATGCACATGGTGTTTCTGCAAGCATAGGTGCCAGACCCGAAAGTAATCACCAATTACAAAAGGGAAACATTTGAATTTTAGACTAAATATGTGCATCCAGCTGATCAAATGGATCTGCACAGGAAAACTGGAGAAATGATTTTCTCCACATTGGCACATGCCTATACTGCTGCCTCCAAGTTGCAAGTATCTCTGAACAATGTCCAGACGCAACTGAAGTTAGAAAAAATATCATCCTTTGCCAAGGATAACAGGAATAAGACGTTGGAGGAATTGGTCCTCAAGAGAGGATATGTTCCCTCGAATGTGAAAGCAGTCGAGGAGATGCTCAAAAATAAAAATGGCGATATAGCATCTCTAAGGAAACAATTGAAACTTCCACCAACAAAAGATTCACAGACAAAGGAAATAGCGGAGACAAAAGTGGAAAAGGATGAGATGCTCAAGCTCATCATGGAGTAGAATTCACAGTTGAAGGAAATGGAAGCAGAATTGGAAAAACTAGTGAAAGAGAAGGATATGTCAAAGCCCATGGAGATCATTTCACTGAGCGTAGTTCCACTCACAGGAGTGAGAATAGCGTCTGTAGTAGAAATTCCCTTGGAAACTCCACTGATAGCCCTACAGAAGACTGTTGAACTAGCTAAATCCATCGAAGAAATGAATTTACAAGAGACAAAGATTAGCATACTCAAAAAGGATATTGAGAACCTTCAGGAACTCAAGTCTTCTTACCAAACTAGCTACTCCAAGGAAAAAAAAACATCATACCATCTCAAACAGGAATTGCAACAACTTCAGAAGTAAACAGTGGCAGGCAAAAAACTTGTCGAGGTCAAGGAAAGTGTCTGTATGGAAATCACCAAGTCCATGAATGAAATATGGCCAATGATACAAATCATGTTCGAGAAAAATGAGCTGGTGAAATAAGTCAGCAAGATATTGAAAAGATAAGAGAAGAACTAGGAGAGATGCCCACAGAAGCTGCTGAGATCATCAAATTTCTGAATTCCAAAACCAGAGAGGAGCTAGAGGAGTTGAAGATAGAAGATAGGATAGAAACCATCCTTGAGGTCAAGAGGGTCCTGACCAAGAGGGGACTGATGCTACAACTAGAGGAAAAGGTCCAGACCATGGACACAGGAGTGCAAATATTTTTCAGCAAGATCGAAGCTCTACAGAAGAAAGGCCTTCCTGGTATGAGTGTTATAAATGACAAGTTAACGACACTTACCGATTACAAAAAGAAACTAGCCATTGTGGCTAAGTATGGTTCAAAATTATCAAGAATACAAGGCAATATCATGGGAAAGTAATTCTTAGATGCTTTACAGTTAGACATCAGTATACAACATGAGATCCAATACATCTTCATCATCAAGCCAACTTTCGCCAAGTACACAGAGATGGATGAAGTATACCGAAGATTAATCAAAGTCAGCGTTCCCAGTCACCTTCGATGGGAAGAGCTTTGCAATMTGATCGAGTAGTTTATGAGGTGTCCAAGCCTAGTCAGCTATCCAATCAGACAAGGTCATACAGAGGCCTCACCAATGGTTCACCCCAGAAATCAGCATGAAGTTTCAACACGTCATCAAGCAGTTTCCTAAATTTTTGTATCTTGTTAAGTTAGTTAGATAAATTTAGATTTTCCACGTCCTAATCTTTAATGACAGGGTCATATGTAATTTTTATTATAAATACTTCAAACTTTGAAGTACTGAGGGTTGATCTTTACGCCCTACAAGCTACAAGACTGTAATTTTTATCAAGAGATCTTCCATTAATACAAAGAGACGTTTTCACAGGATTCTTACGTGTTATTCATTGGTGATGTTTTCTTTTCTATGTTGAATGTTCCTCTTGCTCAGTTATCATATTGTTTCCTAATCTAAATCTTTTAAAAGTAACGCATGTTGCATGATTTATCTTTGTATACCCTGTTTCAGACTTTGAAAGATTTTAATGTTTATCTTCTGATATTACAGTGAAGAAATTCTTAAATGCTTCTTTACTTTAATTGATATTTCTCATATTTTCTATTATTCATCATTTTACTGCTAAAAGAATCAAACGAATGCATTATCTTGCCCAATGAAAAGAATATTTTGTTTTTGGTTTAGATTTATATCTTCATAACACAGACCCCATAGCCCAATGGATGCATAAAGCCCCTTCAACCAACTCAACAAAAACAACAAAACACTCAATATTATTTTATATAACTAGCCTAATATCTTAAAGTTAAAACATAGCTAAATCATACAGAGAGATCCCTCTCTGAAGCTAGTAGGGCTAGATTCTAGTTTCGAAGTTGTTGGATAAAGTTACCTCTCGTATATTTCTTCTTTCCTAAAAATCTCTGGGAATTTACAAAGCGTTAACACCTACCTTTGTTTCCATGTGCTACAACTTTTCCTGTATTTTCCGCTCTCGTAGGCTGATCAGGAACATCAGGCTTTCCTCCTTTATTTTTGAACCTCAGGTTGTATCTATTTGGGCTGCTACTGGCCTTGTCCCCCTTGCTCAGCTCATTTAATTGGTTGTCCATGAGGGACTCCTAGTATGTAGATTGAGTCAAATGGGTAAATGGGGAGGTGTCTCCAATACAATGAATTCTAGGGTCGAGCTCTTCTTCCTGCCTTTCCTCATCAACAATAAGGTTATTCTGAAAAGGAGTCTAGATTTTATGATCCTCCCTATCTCTATTTCTGGGTTCTCTCAGAGGTATTTTAGGGGTGTTGTTTGTTCTTCTTAAGTTTCCTCTATTATCAACATTTTGAGGATTTATGTATGTCTTCTTCCCCTCTACTTCTAATCTTTCCATTCTAGTTGAAAGTGATTTTAGTAACTTGGTTACTTCATCCATTTGAAGGGGGGGAGAAGAGGAACCAAAGGTGGAGGCTTCAATTCTTCCCCTTGGTATGTCCTTATCAGCCTTGTTCTTGAGTTGGTTAATTGCTAATACATCAGACTCTACTTCCAGGGATGCATCTTGCATATGAGCCAAGGAAGTAGCTCTTCTCTCTCTTATCAGGAGGCAGAAGTCAGTGTCAAAAGCACTGGAATAGGTAATTTTGGTGGAGGATTCTATAGGCTTTATCTCAACAAGGATCTTATTGTACTTTTTGTTGAATCTTTTGGAGAAGTCAGAGAAAAAATATCCCTCTTTTCTCTTTAGTGACCCGAACTCTGTGATATAATAAATAAAGTCTTTTTTATCCCCCCATTGTCTCAAGAAAACATCATCTAAAGCCTCAATCCCAACAATGGATCCATGGGTCAATCCCCTAAACCATTTCCTATCCTCACCCTCAAGGCTCTGAACAAAGAATGTCATCCAGATGTCCTCACTTTCAATATTCAGATTGTATTCATAATTGTAGAAGGCAACAAGGTGTTCTTTAGTAGTTATGTCTTATTCTCTAGTGAACTTGGGCATATATTTTTGGTAATCTCCAGTAGGGAGGGAATTCAGGGGATGAGGTAATATTAGAGGGGCATATATAGAAACCACTATGGCATCCATTCTATTTCTAGGGGGATTGGCACCTACCATTGGGATGTGAGGTGGAGGAGAATTAGGAGGGGATGGAGTTAGAACAAGGGATATTGGGGGTGTGTTTCTGGGAGGAGAGGGAAACATCAGAGGATTTGAGGAAAATGTTACAGGGGTGGAGGGAACATAGGTTTCCCTCATTGTAAAAGTAGTAATTGTGATAGGACAAAGATTTGTGAAGCTAGGAGTGGGAAAATCTTCTGATATCTCGGTTTTAAACCAGGCTACAACTTTGAGGGAGATAGGGGTGAAAAAGATTTCTCCCTCCAATCCAATACCAGGAGGGAATAAATCAACAGGAACACTCCCAAACTTTAAACTTTGGGAAACTCCAACCTATGGTATAACAAAAGAATGAGAAGCAAGTATTGGAGTTTCTAGGAGAGGATGGAAAAAATCATCAGAAATACCTGGTTCAACAGTCGAAGTATTTCCCTGAGGGGTCTTTCATCTTCTGAACATTTTCTCTAGGTCATATTTAGGTGTTTCTAGAGGCAGTTGTGGGGTAGACCTCGTGTACCTGCCTTTGGAAGCCACATCTGAACCAGTAGAGTCGTATCGGTGGATTTTCCACTAGGTTCACAGTAGAAATCTTCAATGTATTGAGTTTTGATGCACCTTCAGAATCAAACAACTTTGTCTTTCAATCCTAGGGAAAATATTCAATTCGTCCCCAACAAAGGTGCCATAAATGTTCGCACTAGAAGTCACATTTGGATTGCGGTAGAGGTAAGACCAATACCCATCCTATTTTTATGTCACAGTGAATAAATTTAAGGGTGGTCTAATGGACGCAACTTCCAGATTATAGCTCTTTAACTCAGAAAACTGGGTTTACATGCATAAGCAGGTGAGGTCTTGGTCTAAATTCAGTCAGTAAGTTGTATTAAAGGGTCATTAGGGGGAAGAAATGGTGAGGAAATGTAGAGGTCTTCTAGGGACATCAGGTCTTCCAATAGCCTAAGGAGGAAAATCTTCGAATACAAGATCTTCTTGAACCCATAACTTCAAGAAACTGAAAACTTCATAACAATATTACAATCAAACATACATTACAATATAGTCACAACAAATTGAATGGATCACCCATGCCCGAGTCTTCAGTATCAGAGGCAAAATAGATGATAAGAAAGTTGACTGTCACTAAACAAGAAGTCTCAAATGGTAACACATAACCAGAGAACTAGAGGCTTCATTAAAACTTTACAATATGGGAGCTTAGCTCAACCATCGACCATAACAAAATATCAAAACTGAGTCTTTATAATTAGAACCATTCGCCACTATGAGAGATGTGACTTGGATATTACATTCAAATCTTTGCATCTGCATCTTCTTCTTTCAGTCTGCACTTGCATTCTTCTGTCAGATGCGATCTTAGATCATATGGGCTCTACAAGAGAATCTATTGACAGGGGAACTTTTGACTGACTATATTCCTTCACGGTCATCTTTCCATGATTTCCATTTATGGGTGAGACAAGGTTTCAACCACCTCCCCCATTTCCATTAACTACCTGCATCGCGATCGGGATAAAGATTGACACCCATGAATTCTCCAAGAGACATTGACGACTCCTCCCAATTGATCTCGGCATATTGAAACCACACAAATCCTCAACTGAGACCAAGATAGGTGCTTCGATCCTTTGCACATCTCCATTCCCTTTCCCCAGGCAACCGCAGGCCATGACCTCGTGCTTGTCCATATGAAATATTGGGATTTCGCATTTAAGGATTTTTCACTCCCCTTGACTTCAAATATCCCAATGCTCTATCTTGCAAAACAACCCATCTAGATCGACGGTTGGATTTACTTTATATTTGAAAACCATGATAATTTCCTTAAACAACATCAGTCGCTCATCTCTCGATAGGTTCTTTCCCTTTTGTAACATACCCACTACAGAATTCAAATTTTTTCGGCCTTTTTCTTCTTTTCTCCGAGGAATGAAATTCCCTGAATCCCTATGGGGCCTGATACAAACCCTGCCATCGCTTATCCATACTCATATGATCAGTGGCTATGACCACAGGCCTTATCGGAGAGGTTCTCTTCGGCTTTCGCGATTCGAGAAATCACGATGCATACGTTTCCCTTTCTCTCTCCTGTCTTTCGAAGGGCCGAAACCCAAAATGAGTTTAACCACTTATCAAGATTATCAGCAACTTGGATTAAGCCCTGCTACTCTACCCTTCGGGATTTCGCATACCAGAATTTCGGGACAAGTGACAACAGGAAGTCTCGCTCTTAGGTTTCCCGGGAGCCAAAACTCCAAAACCTATATACATACATACATACATACATACACACACACACACACACATATATATATATATATCAGTCTATTTTGGGAGTTCGCAAACTAGGTTTTCGGGATATGTGATGATAGGAGGTCTTGCACTTAGGTTTCCTGGGAGACGAAACTCCAAAACATTCATACACACACATATATATATATATATCGCTCAGTCTATTTTAGGAGTTCGCAAATCAGGTTTTCGGAATATGCGACGATAGGAGGTCTCACACTTAGGTTTCTCGGAAGCCGGAAAATCTGAGTCATCAAAACTCTAAACATGCTCCACTATTTCAGGGTTTCCTCCATCGGGATTTCACGAATCAGGGTTTTGTTTATCAAAACTTCGCGATACAAGAGGTCAAGCTTCACGCTCCTCAACTACCCGCATGTCGAAAAGCCGATACACCTGCTCATCATACACTTGACCAAATTCGGGGTTTCGCAGTTTGGGATTTCGCAACTAGTGGGTACAAGGGAACTTATCCTTGAATATCCCAGTTCCCAAAATACTGAACCTCAATACTTACCCATAATGGTCCAATTCGGGGTCTCGCGAATCGAAGTTTCACGACGTGCACAGACAGGAGGTCTTGCACCTAGATCTTCCGGGAGTCGAAACTCCAAAATACAAACTCTTAAACCTGCACATCTATTTTGGTATTTCACCCATCAAAATTTCACGGGTCAGGGATTCAGGACTTGCGAGTACAAGGAACTCGCCTCTAGATATCCTGGGTACCGAAAATCCAAGATCTTATAACTTCTCCATACTATTATCATTTCGGGATTTCGCAAGTCAGGGTTTCGGGACTTGCGAGTACAAGGAAATACTCCCTTGGGTATTCTGGGTTCCAAAACACCGAAAATTACTAACTCATCCACACACCGTCATTTCAGGTTTTCATGAATCGGGGTTTCGGGTCTTGCGAGTATAGAAGAACTCGCACTTAGGTAGCCCGGGTGCCGAAACTCTAAAAACTCATAACTTACCCACACGCTAGCATTTCAGGATTTCATATGTCGGGATTTCATGAGTCATGAGGACAAGCGTTCTTACCCTCTGATCTCTCGGGTGCTGAAAAGCCAAAACGGTTATCAGTCGCCACGTGTACTCTACAAATGGACAGTCCAGGTACTCCCATGGGTCTTGGAATCGACGATCCCAATTTCTTCGCTACTTACGAAGGTCAAAAAGGGGTCGAGGCATTAATGCATGTGTTCCTTCATCCAATTTAACCGTCATAACAGATCTTAGATCCTCCGAAAGGATATCATTCATTCATTTAGCAAGAGGAAGGGTATCCTAGGTACCGAACCACCGAAAGGTCATTAATTCATCCACATGTTGTCATTTCAGGATTTCACAAGTCAGGGTTTTAGGACTCGCGAGTACAAGAGGACTCACACCTAGATACCCCGGGTGCTGAAACTTTGAAATATCGAAGTCTAAGAATACCATTCTCTCCCGTGCAGGATTTTAAAAACTACGCCATTAATTTCTTCTTCAGGCCCTTGGGTAAATTTCATCAGGGTTGAAGACCCGACTGGAATGTCTTCTTAAAATCTCTGATCTATTAGCTTCTATGACTGGTAGTGAGCAAGCTCAAGGTTTTTACTGCGATGGCAGTCCTTTCAGGGAACTTACCCCATCTTTAGAATGTAAGGGAATGATCCCTAAAGGGTGTCCCTGTGGGGAATCTATCCAGGGCAACATGAGAGGTAAATAAGGAAAACAAATCTTTCCGAGAGCAGATTTGAAAACTGACTTTGTTCAAATACATATATATATATATATAAGTATATATATATCGAATGTGGTCATTCCAACATAAGCATGCAACCACCATTTCCGATCAAACCCCATGCAGACATTTCTACACAGAAACCATTCATAAGTGTTCAAACCATGAGCATATATTCCAAGATATTCAATGCAAGACACAAGTTATAAATATTTATCAGAAAACACTAGTTGATGCAACTGTTGAGAGGGGTGCTCATTTCCACCCAACCGTAGGCTCAACAACTCCCAATTGATTTACCACTAGCCACCCCCAAGCTAGACCACAATGCTTGAGACTCTCTGTCTCTGTTCTTCAGCGATCAAGAACGAAGGTTACTCTCCTTCTTCTCTACTATCACTCACTCTATATTTTTGTTCCAGAGTTCTTTCGATCTTTTCCTACGATCTCCCTCGCATCCTCCCCTTTCCACACCTTTTACCTACCTTTTATTTTCTTGTGAGGTTGCGTGTGGTACAAATTTCCCCATGGTGGTCAGTTCTGAGGCCTCCACAGATGGGTGGTTCACCCCCATCCCTCATTAACTCATGAGGAGCCTCTTCACCTACCAACCCAGTGAGTAATTCATTTCAGGGCCAGCGAGCCGCTCTTGGTTCTCCAGGCCAGTGAAGACCAAATACGATATTGGTTTCGATGGAAGTTAGCACCACCATTCCAGGTGCCTTCCACCACCTTTCTTTAACCATCGTGGTCTCTTTTTCATCACATCCCCCTCCTAGAAGTCCTGCAATATATATATATATATATATATATATATATTCAAAATGTTAATTTACATTCGTCGACCTTGTATACTATGGTCCATTCAGAATCACACATTCACATCTTTGAGTTTTCCATAGTTCTTGGCCAGCATAATTATTTTTACAGATTGGGGGAAATAGGGTGTTACACCTTTCTTTATGTCCCTGCTTCATATGACCATGGGCTATGATCGTGGGCCCAACTCCTAGGCCCATCATGATTTCGCATTTTGCAAAGTCTCATTATTCTCCATTCTCAAATCTCTGAGTCACGAAATCGCGATCGCTCGTATCAGGTGACACGTCTCTCTTTTCATCGGATGACCTAGATCATTTTGACATTTTGGGACCTCATAACATCAACACTTCTCACCTCAACCTTCTTAAAAACACTTTCTCTATGGATCCTGAACCATGTGTCCTTCTGAAACAAACGACCCAGATCATTTTGTGACTTCACGATTCGCGAGTCCTCATGACTCTACCCTTTGAATTCTCCATTCTGTCAGTCACTGAAATGTTAATCTTGCATCGTCTGTCCTTCCCAAGATCAACATCTAGGATGGCCTCACAATTTCAAGACTCTATCTGATGCTATACTTCATGTAAATTTTTGATCCCGATCGTCCAATGGTCATCAATCCGATATGCCTGGTGGATCTCCGTTGTTGAAAGTTGATCTTGCTCGCTTGCTTGATTTGAGTCCATATCAGATCTCTCTAAGTGTTGCGCTTGTTCTTATGTTTTCTTCCTCTGTAAAAAAATACTTGGATGGCTGGTTGAGGGCTAGGGAATGAAAAAGAATCAGTGACAAAGATAAGGAGAGAGAAGCGATCGACCTTAGAGAAAATAGAAAGGCTTAGGGCCGACACCTCTCAAGAAGACAAAAGAAGAAAACTATAAGATGAAAGGAAAAACCTTACAATTGGGTCTGCAAAAGGAGGAGAGACAGGAAAAAATACAGACGTAGGTAGAAACCACAAAACCCTAAGGATTTGACAAGTTTATGTGATAACAGGTTCAATATGCAAAGGCTTTCCTATAATCTTGGTTTTTGGTTCTCATAAGGAGATCTGTGATTGAGGAAATTTTTGAACATTTGGATGCTATTGGGAAAAATTATTGGTATAGATGTTCTTATGCCCTATGCTACAAACTTAGAGTGCTTAAAGGAGTTACTTGGTAGGTAACAGAGCATCTAGAAAAATACAGGTGGAAAATGGTTCAATGGTTCCAGAAGCTTCCCTAGAGCTTGGTTTTTATCTTCAACACTTCTCAACACCAAATACCTATTCAGAATTGAAGGAAGTGTCAAAATAAGGTTTTGGTCAAAGGCGTTTTCATACAAATAGGATCTAACGCTTTATTAGATCTATGTTTCATTGCTAGATCCTATTATATTGTAACTATTTTCTATACTTGGTCTTTGAGAGATATTTGATCCACTAGTTCTAGGATTGGAAATGACAACATTCATTCTATATATTGTAGAAACTTGGAAGTGCCAAAGGGGGGGATTAGAGTCCTGAGAGAGAGTTGTTGGAGACATTTTTTACTTTGTGCATTCATTGTAATCCCAATGTGTAACTCATCCTGTAACATTTGATTCTCAAATCTCACTGTGAGTTCAAATTCAGATTTTTTTTTGGTTGTCTTGTCATACTCTTTTTCTTCCTACATTAATCAAATGGTGTTTAGTGAAAAATTCATTGACAACTTGTGTTTATTGGATTCCTGATTAGTGAAGAATTCATTGTTATTTCCCATATTACACTAAATTTCATTTACATGTTTTCATTCCTGAGTAGAAATTGTTTTGTTTATTGGATCTTCTTCTTTGTGAATGTATTGATTGAGAAGAATGTGATATTCATATATTCATATATTAGTTTCTTGTTTCTTCCCTCTCCCATATTTTAAATCCATAGTATTTGAAACATTGAGCTCACTTACCTTTGATCCGTGAAGTGTTGTAGGAGACTCCATGCCCAATGGTTCCGATCATTGATCACATATGTTTTAAAACAAGATTTCTTCTTCTCTTTTTTCTCATCTGGTCCACCTTCTATTAAAAAAACCATTGCAATAAATGATTTTCCCTAGATTTCCCCTTAGCAGTCAGGGACAACTTTAGGGACTAACACTATGACAAAAAATTGTAATGGAAGTAAAGTTACACTAATGCATACGTAAAGCAAGCTATCTCTTTGATCAATATAAATATAATTGTTATTTTATTGTTTATTGATGTTTTCAGGAAAAGATGATTAGTCTAAGTCAAAATATGAAGCTAAAAAAAAACTACATGAGGTTTCTAGAAGAACTATGCAGTTCTACAATATTTGTATAGTTTCTACAGAAAACGGCTACAGGAAGAAAAATGGAGTCTAAAAAGGTAGTGCAAGTCTTTAAAATCATGAACAAAGATAGACTATAAATAAATGAAGTGAATCTAAGGTTCTTATCCTTGGGAGGAACCTAAGAGTGCTCCAAAAGGTTACTGAACATTTCTAGAGAATGTTGTTGCAACTGGCCAGTTAGTCATAATCTTAACAAAACTAAAATTGATCATGCAAAAAAATATCAAACTTTAAGAGAGAATTCAATATTATCTAGGCAGTAACCAATATGCATAAAAAATATAGTAGCAAGGTCCTTGAGTCTTCTTGTATGGGCCCTACCCGAGAATCAAAAGGAGCCTAAAATAAACCTTAATAGAATGAAAGAACGACCACGTTTATTTCATAAATATTAGTAATACATCAGGAGAAGGAAATATCTAAGTTCTCAGTAAAATTCTTTAGAAAATATCCACACAGTACTTCTCCAAAATTCTCTATATCCCTCTCATGTACTAGAGGCCTATATATATCTAGAGAGTTCGACCTCCCTTCCTAAATCATGGAGATAAATGAGTAAATGGGGGATCTTAGCCTTTTAAATTTGTGTATTTGAACTGTTGTTGATCAATAGTGGTCATAAATGTAGAAGGAGCACTCTTGGAGGTAGGTATAGACAATTCCCCTTGATCTTTGGTTGGTAGCTCATTTGAGGAGACAAAATACCATGTTTTTAGGAGGTTGGCACCCTTGACTCTTGTAGTTCAACCTAGCTGGTGGAACACATGTCTTTTTCCAAAAACATTAGTGTAAAAAGGTATATTATACACAAAAATCTACCTCAATCATACACCCATTCATCAATATACAAAATACCCATGACTAACTATTAAATATGGTCAAAATCAAACATTAAGTCATTTTTAGGTGGAAACATTTTCCCATTATTAGCCTTTATAATGGAGAATAATGAGGCTCATCATCACCCCCAGCTAAAAATTTTCACACCGTTTGGGAAACCAAAAGTTGTCTTTTGATCTTACTACTCTTGTTGTTGTTTCTATGTACCTTGTTGATGTTCAATGCCTTGTTGCTGCTTAAAAAACTATTGTTGTTCACCCCCTTTTGTTTCCTACTGAATCACTATATGATATCCAAGGACACATATCTAGTGATAGATTTATAATCATGGTATCCTTTATCCTTGACAATTTTGGCCCATTCTTCCTTCCCCTTTGCTTCTTTTTGTTGTTGTGGACTAGGAGAGTCCTTGACCTATTCCACTTGGGAAGTGATGGTGAGTGGAGTGTTGGACACTAGGATTTCCTTATTTTGACTCCTAATTATATTGGACCTCCTTTGTATGGGTTGTACCCATTCTTAAATGGTGACATTCAAGGGGATAATAGTGGGGGTTCCTAAATAAGTCAAGGAATCAACGGCTTCCTTATCTTTTTCATCCAACTTCTACTTTTTCTTTTGATTTTGTTGTATTGACTTTTTAGGCCTAGTGAATCTCTTTAGTTCTTCTCCCTTTTTCTTTTCTTCCTCACTCATTTTTTCCTGCACTTCTTCAAATACTTGTCTCTCCATATTTATGAAATCTTCCCATATAATTCTATGCTTCAAACTCCTAAGAGAATTTGAAAATATCAATTTGATGAGTCCATGATGTGATAAGAATTCTTGTTTTCCTCTTTGTACTTTTAGGATCCTCTCTTTTAGTTATTGAATAAGGAAGTAATGGATACTCAGGGTCTAGTGAGGATATTGATTTGGAAGGTTCCTCAGTTGATGCAACAATATGAAATGGTAAGAATAAACTACACTCATCCTTCCCGCACATGTGATATATTTGATGATATGATAAGCTACCTATGGCCATGGATGAGGAAGTGTTGAGTCTTCTTTTTGAAACCCACATTCAGCTTAATGTTTCACCTTATATTGATTATGTTTCCCTAAAACTATCATTAATCCATTCATTTTTCTCAATGATACACCCATTTGACTATTCCTTGGTGTAAATGAGGTAATAAACGTTTAAGCCTATGATTTTCATGGTTTATTGATAGTTAGAACATTTATCTATATGCTTTATTCCATCTAATAGCCTTTTTCTGGAAATCATATTAAGACAGGTCATCTGGTACTCACACTCCAAGTCATATGGTACTCACACTCTAGGTCATTCAGTACTCGTAATTGGGATCATATGGTACCAAAATGTTCCAGAAACTATTTGGTACCAGAACGTTCTAGAAACCATTAGGTACCAGAACATTCCAGAAACTATCTGGTACCTGCATCAACATCCATCTGGTACTCGAACCTGAAAATCAAAATGAAATCAACTGACTAGATATTTCGATGAGTTCGAGGAGTCAGTTGGTGAATGAGACCACGTATTCTGAGTCCATCTGATATTCTTCCATCCTCATGCACTTTGTTTCATGAGTATGAAGTAACTTTTAAGACAATAAAATCATGTATTAGTAAATAAAAAGACTTGATAAATTTATTGTTACATTATCCATTACCTCAATTGCATCAGGTTGTTTCTCTTATAAAGAGGGCATGTATGTGACTAAACATATATGGAGAATAATTACATATATTGTTATGTTGAAGAATTAGTTTATGATTCTATATTTTTTTGTGAATATCTCTTTGAAAGTAATGTGAATTGTAGTTTATTATTTTGTATGTTCTTTGAAGTCCAACATTCTATGAACTTTTTAAGCTTCCCTGTTGGAATCAATAAGGGCCCACCGATCCAACTTGGCGAGCTTACTGTAAAATTGTAGCATATGTTTGATTCCTTTAATAGTATGGCATGATTTGGTACTGGTTTGTGATCATCCTATACTTAGTTTTTATTCATCCTATATGTAGCATAATTCAATTTATGTTTTGAGTTCGATGTGAATTGATCTATGATGAGCTTGGTGCACCAAAACTGTAGGCATTTTATCTAGTTTACTTTCAACAATTTGTAATGTTAAATTGGTTTCATTTTTGAAGCATGTGTATCCTCATTTCTAAATCAATCATTCATCTTGAATTTTAAAAGAGTGTTAGTACCAAAGTAATTTGAGAATCCATCTTTTGCATTACATGAATTGATAAATGAATTTATGCTCCTGGTATATTAAACTAGACAGTTCTTTCAATGTTTTAATATTTTAAGAATGTGTTTGAGTTTATTTGTATACTACATTTTATTGAGTGTAGAGAAGTAGATAGAAATTGATAGAGGATCAACATTGCAAGAAATAGATAGGACTCCCTCCTTTATGTTTCATGAGCCAATAAGTGGGAAAATTTCTTTTATGTATCACTAATTTGTTGAATTCCACAATTATGTTATCTATCAAACTTTTCTTTTTGAATGGTAAGATTTAGTTTAGGATAATATAAAAGGATTTTTCGTTGTTTTAGATAGAAGAATTTTCGTTCCTTTAAAGTGTGATTAGCCTTTGGGTTGAAACGAAGATTAAGATCTAGAAGTAGTATTCACTATGCTTATTAGTTAGATTAAAATCACCTATTTATGTCACATATAGTGTAGCACCTCTCTTGATTACGAATCCTGGTTGACATATTAATGTTTGGTTATATATTATACATATAATTGTACCAAAAATTTTGGCATCATTGCCGAGGAGTTTTAAACGGTAATAGCTAGTTCTTGAATTAGAGTGATTTTATGATTTTGGATTAGTTTCAAGGATGACCTAATGGCAGAGAGAAGATTGTAAGATGAGAGGTAAGAACCTGTGCATCCACTTTGGTGGGGTGACTCCAAAGATAGGTTGTTCTCTTCCCTTTAGGAGTTAGAATTTTTTTTTTTTAGCATTAGATATTTTTTTTCTTTTATATGAGTAGACATAGGGATAGTAAAGGAAGACTTATTGCAATAAAAATTCTAGAAAATTTATTTGGTCCAAGAAAAACCCCTTCCACTAATTATGCTGATCACTATGAAGGAAACATTTTTAGAGGAAAAAGTTTAGAATCAGTAATTGAAAATACAGTAAAAGAACTTGAAGTTGAAGCAACTATGCAATTTGGAAACATATCACAACAAGTAGCAAGAGAAGGAGTGGTGACCCAATCAAAAGAAGAAATTGGAAAAGAAACATAGGTAGTGGTAGAAGAAGTTGAATCTGAAGTTGGAGCAATACATAAGTATTGGAAAAATTAAATATCTCATCTAATCCAGTGGTTGAAGCATCATCTAGTGGGGAAACATCACCTGCAGCCCATAAATTGTTGTTCAGAAATATGGAAGATTAAGAAGGGAATGAAAACAATGAGACAGACACATTTGGATTTCCTATACTAAACATTACTAGAAATTTCACCATGAAGAATATTCCATTGTCATCGCTACCTCACATTCATGGTATGTCATATAAGGAACCTAATTCATTTATGTTTGAGTTTGATATATTATGCAGAAGCTATAATTACACAGACAATGCTAAAAAATTAAAATTATTTCTAGCCACACTAAAATACTCGACACTCAGATGGTTCATGAGTTTAGGGGAACATAGTATTTTTTCCTGGGATGACATGAAGGAAAATTTTCTCCAAAATTATAAGTATTATTGTAGACCTATAGATTCTAGGAATGAAATATTCAAGATGCAACAATCTGAGGAGGAAAGCCTAGAGGATTACTTGGAAAGGTTCCTCTATAACTACCAAAAGAACAAACAATTTGATGCAAACCCCTACCCCTCCTAGGGGGCTTGCGCAACCTCTTGGTCTAGGATCATTCAAATAGGAGATGAATTAGCTCTCGAATCCTTGTTGGGTCCTTTCTAATGTACACAGGCCCTTTAATTTCCTTCAAGTGCAGGTCCCCACAAAACATAAACTCGTGGGCGCTTATACCAAGCCCCTTTTATGTTAGAATCAAAACCACATTCTCTAGCCCCTTTTTCCTTGGCAGAAATATCACATGACCATGCGATAGAACCAAGTGCTTAGCTAAAAGGAGTTATTCGAATCTCTGGGACTTCGATCTTCAAAGGACTTACCGACACAACACTCCAATTCTCCTAGATAGACGAACTGGAAAACTCCTGAAGAGTTCAGGGATCAATGATATGCATTCCTTGCCACAATATGTGGCTAAAAGGAACTCCAAGGCTCTGGGATTTGGGAATTTTCCAACCTCAACCAATAACTTCTCTCGAATAGAGAAACTTCAAACTGAAATCGACGAATCTTGTTCCTCCTACAACCAACAACTGTGATCAACTCCGGAAATTTGGGCTTTGGGGTTCCTCACTCCAAATCACCACTAGACTTTGGGTCATTGGATCAACCCTATTCGACAGGTGAGAGAATGGAAGGGGATATCATATCTCACCTGTTGGATCTAAGCGAAGGAGAACGAGAGTCATTGATGAAGGTTTTTGGGTCGTAAGTCTTGGCTAGAGAAGAGTGGATCTCTGTATTAGATCCCATCGTGGAACGTGAGCCATAGATATCACAGTTCATAGATTCGACACTACATGATATTTTGGTCCTTGTTTTGCGAGGAGGATAAATCCCAAATCCTGGAGTCCCGAATAAATCCCATTCATAGATTGGGAAGCAAAGCGGGAGCCATTGATTGGTAAGTCCTTCAACGTTCAACTATCCAGAATATTTCAGAGGTAGCCATTGGAAAGTGGTTGAATCATCGAAGCTCCAAAGTATCAGATTTAATCCCCACCATTGATCAACTGGGGAGTCTCGGTCATTGATCTTCTCCCTTCACAATTTATACGTTCGGTAGTCTGAGATATTTGAGTGTTGGAGTCAGGAAACTTCTGAATCTCGGAGTCCTGGATTTGATCTCAGTCGTAGATCAAGGGGTGAAGTGTGAGTCATTGATATTCACCCTTATCCAAAAAAAANTCACAATTTATACGTTCGGTAGTCTGAGATATTTGAGTGTTGGAGTCAGGAAACTTCTGAATCTCGGAGTCCTGGATTTGATCTCAGTCGTAGATCAAGGGGTGAAGTGTGAGTCATTGATATTCACCCTTATCCAAAAAAAAATTCAGTAGTTCGGGAGTCTGGTGGTGATTTGGAGTGAGGAACCTTGAAGCCAGGATTTTCAGAGTTGATCACAACCATTGGTTGTAGGAGGAGTGGGAATCATTGATTTCATTTTAGTGTTTCACTATTGAGGAGAATTTGTTGGTTGAGGTTGGAAAATTATTGAAGCCTGGAGCCCCAAATTTCCTTTTAGTCATAGATCGTGGCAAGGCATGTGGACTGTTGATCCCTAAACTCTTTGAGAGTTCGCTATTTCGGCTATCCGAGAGAATTGGAGTGTTGTGTTGGTAAGTCCTCTTAATCCTGAAGTCTCGGAGCTCTGAATAGAGCCTTTTAGTTAAATGTTTGGTTCTATCCCATAGTCACATGAGATTTACACCAAGGAATAAGGGTTAGCGCCTATGGTTTTCATTATAAGGTAAAATGGGCTTGGTATAAGCACCCACGATTTTATATCTTATGGTGACCTGCACTTAAGGAATTAAAGGGCCTATGATCATTGGAGAGTATCTAGTATGGATCCGAGAGCTAACTCATATCCTGAAAAAAATATCCTAGACTGAGAGGTCGCATGAGCCCCCTAAGAGGGGTGGTGGTTTGCATCACAATTTTCCCTTAACACAGCCACGGTTAGAACTATTTTTATGAAGGGTATAAGGGATGGCTATATAGAAGTGTTTAAACTCATGATATTTGGGGATGTATACCAAAAACCATTTGTTGAGATTGCTGATTATTGTAAAATGTACTCCCGTAGTCAAGCCAAAACTAGGAAAAGTTCAAGAGACCCTATAAACAAAATTGCTAAACCTACTATAGGAGGTGTCACGAGGATGGAATTGGTAAATCTGCTAGATAATTTAAAAACATATATCCTAAATGAAATCACCATCCAATTGGATACCCATAAAATCAAGAGGAAACGAGAGGAAGAGAATGTTTCCTTGGAATTTGTTTGTCCTCAGTGTAGGAAGAGACACCTTGAGAAGGAGTTCCATGTTAATTCCATAGAATTTTGTGGAATTTGCATGAAGGATCATCCTACTAATAGGTTCCCTTCACTTCCTAGATTTTAGGCTATCTATAAGGGAGGAGTAGAGCCCCAAGACACATCATATCCCCCTAAGAGACTATGTAGGCAACGAAACCCCAACATGTTCCCAGATCCCTCCATGCAATATCCACAATAGAAATGGGTCGATTTGATTCCTTGTTCCCAGTAGACACATTAGTAACCCTAAGTCCATCCTTGGAAACAAGGATGGAGGGGAACTTCCTATGGAAATGTCCCTTTGTAGCCACCATATTTTCCTACATACCCACAGTACCCTTCTAATATATCTCAATTTTTTCTAGGATTTAATCCACCTTCATTATCTCCACCTACTCAACAACAACTTATATTTCCCATGAATCTGAACCAGCAACAAATGAAAGCTCTACTTAATCCAAATCTCCCTCATCCTACCCCAATTCTTGCACATCCCATTGCAAATACTAATAATAGACCTACTCAACCTGTACAAAATATGGAATTGCATACCTTTCTGAATTATGTCATTACCTCGACTCCATTAAATTAAATCCAATTAAGATATGGGAAGGTCTTAAATAAAACAAATTCTACAATGGTTATCTAAGAAGAACAATAAGAAAATCAACCAGATGAAGATGAAGACACCCCTGCTATAGAGGAAATTCCTCCTGATATTCCAGCCAGACCTACCTCATAACTTAAAATACCTCAAGAAACCAACCATCCACCTTATCTATAAAGGCTTCTAATAAAGAAGCCTGAGGTTCCTTTAGGACATAATTTAGAAGTTGAGTTAAGAAATATATGTGTAAAGATTCCTCTGATACAAGCTATTAAATACATTCTTATCTATTATGAGATTGTAAGGGACCTTTGCATTAAAAATCCTAGAAGAAAAAAGAAGGACCCTCCTATTATATAGGTGGTTGGACATTTTTCAGAATTCATATCAGAAATTTCATTCAAGTACAATGAACCATGGAAACCAGTGGTAACCATAGAAATTAATGGCATTTCTTTACCAAATACACTCATTGATCTCATAGCAACAATACATGTTATTCATGTTGGTAGCATGCAAACTTTGCAACTAAATCACTTAAGGCCAACCTCGACCTTATTGTAATTAGCATATAAATCAATCATAAGTCCATCAAGAAGTCTGGATGATATAACAATCACCCTAGCTTCCTGGGAGTATCATGTAGATGTCTTGTTAATTCATCCAAAATCCTCCAAACCCAGACATCCAGTTGTTCTTGGTCGACCTTGGTTGGCCACTGTTGATGCATTCATTGGCTATTGGTCTAGAGAGATGGAAATTTCCATTGGGAACCACATCCAAAAGATTACTCTATTCCCTCATGTCGAACTAACTACCAAAATTCCTTTATGGTTATAGAATCCATATGGGGAGGAGGAATGTTCTCAACCCTTGTTAACAATTGAACAAATAAGAGGTTTTCAAGAACCATATGAAGATCAAGTATTAAGCCAATTTTTAGATTAGAATAAATGTATTGAATATCCACAATATTTTCAGGGATATAAACATATTTTCAACTCTGAATTACAAGAACTTTTTGATCCTTCTACCTTGTTTACTATGAAAACAATGAACGAATGTAGAGAGTCACCTGTGAAATTGGTCGAAATCAGCCTTGGGAAGTGTCTTTATATCAATTCTTATTTGGAAAATAAAAAAAAAATATCAATTGATTCAAATGATTCAAGAACAGTTTGATTCCTTTGCATGGGACTATTTTGACATGAAATGGATCCACTCAGATACTTTAATCCATCACATCTATACTAATGATCAAATCAGACATCTTAGGCAACCTCAAAGGAGGATGAATCCAACCTTGAAGGATATAGTGAAAAAAGAGTTGCAAAGGCTCCTAAATGTCAATTCTATCTATCCCATTTCATATGGTAAGTGGGTATCTCCATTAGTCACTGTTCCTAAGAAAAATGGCAAGTGGATAATTTGTGTGGATTTTAAAGAGCTAAAGAAGGCTACCTTTAGAGACTATTTTCCTTTACCTTTTATAGATAAAGTGTTGGACACTTTGTCAATGGTTATAACTAGATCCAAATTGCACTAGAGAATCAGGATAAGACTACCTTTAATTTCCCACGGGGTACTTCTGCTTATAGGGTCCTTCCCTTTGGGTTATGTAATGCCCTTGCTACCTTTCAACAGGTTGTCCTGGCCATCTTTTCTAATTTAACCCTTGATTGTGTGGAAGTCTATATGGATGACTTCACAGTATACATGATTATTTTTAGAAATCCTTAGACAACCTAAAGAAGGTGTTCATTAGATGTAAAGAAACTAACCTTTCCATTAGCCATGAAAAATCCAAAATTATGTTCACTGAGGAGATTTTTTTAGGCCATCATATTTGTGGTATCGGAATAAGGGTAGATCCCGCTAAAATTGAAATCATTTCTCAGATCAAAATCCCTAGTTCCCAAAAAGAGGTTAGAAGCTTCTTAAGGCATGTTGGGTACTATAGAAGATTTATTCAAAATTTTACAAACCTAGCTGCCTCACTATTCAAATTGTTAGCAAAGGATGTTGAATTCAATTGGGGTCCTCAATGCCAAATTGCTTTTGAAATTTAAAAAAAGAAGATTTCAACTGCTCCCATTCTGAGAGGGCCAAATTGGTCCCTTCCTTTCTATATTTGCATGGATGCCTCAAATATATCTTTGGGTGTTGTTTTGGGCCAAAGAGAAAATCAAGTTGCGTATACTATCTATTTTTCAGCAAAAACCTCTCTCCTATTGAGCTAAACTATACGATTACTAAAAAAGAATTATTGGCAGTAGTTCATGCCATTAACAAATTTTGACATTATATAACTGGGTATGAATTATAATTTGTACACACCAATCATTCAACTATTATATTTTTAATGAATAAACCTATCACAAATTCTATAGTTACGAGATGGTTGTTATTGTTACAAGAATTCAACATTACTATTATAGATAGTCCTGGGAGAGATAAGCTTATTGCTGATTTTTTTGTCTAGACTTATTCATATAGGAGAGAGTACACTAGTTAATGATAATTTTCCTGACGAAAACTTGTTTTCCATGTCCACTTACATTCCTTGGTATGCATACGTGGCCAATTATCTAGTAACATGGAAATTACCTCAAAATCTATCCTCCCGGGAAAAACAAAGAATCATTCAGCTAAGTGTTAATTACATGTGGCATGATGATTGTTTATACTGCATTGGGCCTGATTTGGTGATTAGAATATATATACAGAAGGATGAGATTCATGACATACTTAGAGCTTGTCATGATGGGCCATGTGGTGGGAATTTTTCGTACAAGAGGACAACATACAAAATATTACAGTCAAGCTATTACTAGCCAACCATTTTTAAAGATGAAAAGAAGTATGTGGCCATCTATGATGATTGTAAAAGGATGGGGAAGCCAACTTCAGCTGAGAATATGCCTCTTCAAATACAAGTAGTAATCGAACCTTTTGAAAAATGGTAATTATATTTCGTAGGACCAATCAACCTTTTGTCTAGAAGGAAAAGGTACATATTGGTTTGTACAGATTATGTGACAAAATGGGTAGAGGCTAAATCTTTGTATTCTGCAAATGAACAACCTGGTATTGATTTTCTATTTGAAGAAATATATACCCATTTTGGTGCACCTAGAGAGATATTGATAGACCAAGGGACCCAATTTACTTCTAATCTGGTCAAAGACATCACAAAACAATATCATATCAGGCACCAAAAATCTACACCTTACCACCCCCAAGCAAACAGACATGTGGAGTCAACCAATAAGGTGATAGAGGTCATTCTCATGAAAATAGTTTAGCTGCACCATAAAGACTGGGATGATAGGTTACATGAATCCTTATGGTCTTACTGAACAACCTGGAGAAATACAACATGACATACTCCTTATGAATTGGTGTATGGGAAGCATATTTTACTTCCCATAGAGTTTCAAGTAAAAACCTTTATAACAACCATGAAATTAGGAATGGACCTATATGAGGCACATAAACAAATATTGATGCAGCTGAATGAATTTGATGAGATTAGGAAATATTATCTTCAAAGGACCATGCTGATTTAGGATCAAAGGAATAAATGGCATGACAATTTTATTAAGAAAAAGTCATTTCAGCGAGGTGATTGGGCCTTATTGTATGATATCAGGTTTAAAAATTTTAAAGGTAAGTTGTCAAACCGATGGTTGGGACCTTATGAAGTGGATATTTTCTATGACAATGGTTCATTCAAGATAAAAACCATTAATGTAGATCAAACTTAATTTGTGGTAAATGGACACCACTTGAAGGTATATCATAAGACCTTGTCCAAAGAGGATTTTGTCAAACATGTTATTCATAGTTCATAAATGCAGTTGGAAAGTACGTGGAACCTCCCCCCTACTAACCCATTACTGTAATTATTTTTATTTGATTCAGATTTGTGCATATATGTATATATGTGAGTTGTGTGAGTTTTGGAATTGAACTAATCATGATTTTTCTTTGTAGATTATTCATTGTAAGGAGTCTCATTGAGTTTCCTAGTAGGCATTATCCCTAGACAAATTTTTGGAACAACAGTAGTTATATACTATTTTGCTAATAACAGGGAATTATTCACAAGTTTGATGGTATGGTCGCATTTAAAAGGAATCATGTCAGTAGTGGAAGACTGTTTAGACTAATAATTGTTGCAAAACTTGGAACCTAGTTTTTCTTGTCTATCATTTATAGGCTTATGTGATTACATGTGGATACCCAACAACTTGGCCTCTTTCACAACTTGAGGCGATTCCCACCACAATGTAAGGCCTATAAGTTTTAGTTGTGAAGACCAAAAAAGATCAGGTACCTTATCAAGTGCATCTGATACTGTCTGTTCTAGTATTAAAAAAACCCATTCCAGTACCAATTTTTTACTGATGCTAAAGTAATATGATCTTTTTTCTATACTTGACATTGTTTCCACTTCAGGTAATTGGAGGTATGAGCCAATATTTTTCTGTTCTTTCTAAAAAATAATCATTTAAGTCTTGTGCTAAATTGTTTTTTAATTTTATGTACACCTTCCTCCTACATTGTTATACCCACCCCTAAATGTATCATCCTTGTTATCCTTTAAAGAGATATTTTCACATTCAACTCTATATGATCATGGATGTGTTTTCCTTATTACCTCAAGATTTTGAAAAAGTGATTAATAATTGAAATATCCATTGAAAAGTGGTGGCACAATTATGTCTAATACCAACCTAGTTTATTTAACAAGTTCTTATCCAATTTTCTCTCTATAAGTTTATCTTGGGAGGTAATGATGAAAAACCTCATGTGGTGGACCTCTCCTACAAAGCCTTAATGGAATTTCACAAGAATCCTAATAGGATTAACTAGAGGGACCACTTAGTCATTATCTGAGATGCTCTATTATACATTGAATAACTTAGATTTAAGGATAATGTGGATGATGTCACCCTTGGGTTAAATACAAACAATTAATTATGTTCCTAATAAATCTAAAACACTCTTGTACCACCCACCTTCCTTATACTTTAAATCTATCAATGAATAGTATACATCATTATAAATATTTTGAGTAATATAATAAAAGGAAGTATCAGGAAGTACAAGTAAACCCACGGGGGTACTGAACATAACTGCTGGTAGTGGGGCCATTCTTGTATGGTACTAAGGTAAACCCGTTGGGGTAGTAAACAGACCCATTGGAAGTGGGGCTATGCCGAGTAAAGGGAGTTGAAAAACACAAATTAGCACACCTAAAACTAAAAAAAAAACCATTGGGTCTCATTTTGAAGCAATCATTATCAAAATCAAAGCTAGGAGTTGACCTATATATCTCTCGGATGATTATATTAAGAACCTTATAGTATCCACTTTAGGGTTCTATCTTTAAAATAAATAGGTTTGCATGAAAGTGGGACCCTCATAATAGGTAATTCACCCTACCTAAACAAGAAGATATTTGTTTTTATAAACTTGGATAAGAGATGAGTAAATCATCTTGGGATGCATTCTTTTATGTGTTCCTTTATTCAAATGGGATCTAAACTATAACTATATCACTTTTATTTTAAAGGTAATATAGGTAGGATACCTATTAGTTAAAAATCATTGGTGAAATCTCTTGGCCAAATATTAGAGTCACATCTGACCTTTTCTCTTAATTATTATCCACAACATATTAGATAAGACTTGGTGTGAAATCACTAACAAATCTAATCTATTACTCATGGCTCCACATGCTCAAGAATGTCATTCATACTACTTTGTTGCCATCATAACCATAATTGAACATTATTACAAAAGACGCTCCTCTGAATGGTGTTTCCATTCAAATGAGCGTCATTATAACCCTTATCTCGTTAACAAACCTGTCTCATTATAGCACCTTTACTTTTTGGGTTCGTTACTCTACTAGGTCAGTTACTCTGTTTCAGTACCAAACCCTCTTATCATAAAACTCTGCTTCACTGTGTCAAAAGAAAATTTATTTCAAGAAAAGAATGGGGGTTGATCACCATGAACCTGTGTTTATGGTATTTCGAGAGATTGAGTATGCAACATGCAAAGAAAAATTTGAAAGGGTTAGATGGGTACCCTTTCTAGAACAATTTTGGGGGCACCATGATGAAATGTCCCAGGCCTTTGCATAGAGTTATGATGGTGAGACTGTTTAGTTAAGGATTATGACACTACAAGTGATCAAAACTTCTATATCAGAGGAAACCCGATTTCCATTGGAGGGTGAAAAATACGTTAAAGGAACGGTGATTGATTGGAAGATCTGTTAGCAGTTATTAGTGCTCGAGCATTCAAATCCAGATTAGACTAAAGGTATTCCTTGTCAGTGGATTAAATCGAAGTATTACACCATTCTTGTCAGCCTGTAGATATTTCGAACCTGTGAAGGTAGGTATGCCATTACCTTCCTTTACCATATAAGATTACTACTTCATTTTGAGGACGACCCAAAGATGAATTTTCCATAATTTTTATGGATGATTTTAAGTAAAATGGCTAGAGGGGTTAGGTTTGCTTCCAATAAAATAGAGAGAAGTCTCTATCATCACGATTTAATAAAACTCTTGGTTGTGTATGAATTAAATAAATGAGGAAGTAGTTGGAAACAATTCATTACTCGAGACTTTACCTTTGAAGATACTACTACAAGTCATATTGAAGGTACCCCTAAGTCTGTAGGAAAAAGAAAATAGGGGAAGGGTGGTAAAGTGTCTAAGAGAAATATGGGAAGTAGTGAAAAAAAGAAGAAGCAACCGGATAGTGAGGTCGAAGATGTTGGGGCTAGAAACAAAAAAAAATAGAAAAATGGAATTAGAGTAGTAGAAACCCCCATGTCAAGAGTAAAAACATGAAGAAACAGTAAGATTCATGAGGAGTCTAGTACCAAACCATAATATAGTACCAAACCATATACCTGGAGTAAGACCAAAACAAAAGAGGAAAAACAGAGTCCTAAGTCATCAACAAAAGAAAATAGAAGGTAGTTATTTAAGGATGAGGTTGAGGCACATGTCATTCAAAATCTTGAGGTATCGTAAGAGAAATCCCCTGTCATTCTAGAGCCTACCCGCAGGACTACTAGGAGCATGATTAAAAAAATACAAATCCCTACTCTTCCAACCTTGCAAGAGGAACCAATTGATATTCCAGCTTCACCAGAGGCATGGGATCACCCTATTCAGGAGATTAATGTACAAAAGTACCTTGTTGAAGAAACTTTAAAGAATTATCATTTGAATACAAAGATTAGAAAAATGTTAAGAAGTGGGAAGACCCCCTTGGTCACTTTGACTAAGCATAAGATGCTAGTCAAAATACAAAGGCTTCAAAAACATAATGATAAATTGAGACAAGATGTGGTTGAATATGAAGTTTTGTATTCACATATAAAGAAGGAGAATGAATTTATTAAAGCCCATAATCAAAAGTTATGAGATAAGAAATACAATCTCACTGTCAAATTTAAGAACGTTGTTCATTTAGGTAAAAGTTGGAAACATAGGCTAAAAGGAATATGTTACATCAAAGATTACTTAAAAGAGAGATTCAAGAGATGAAGAAGGGTGGAACTTCAGGGCTAGACATCTTAGCCCAAGAAATAAATGGTTAATTCAATATGAAATGGCACCAATTTTGAAATTTCAAAGACCATTGTTGCATGAGGACATGCAATGGATAAGTCATGGGGGAAATGTTGAGTCTTCTTTTTGACATCCACAGTCACCTTAATTCTGCACCCTATATTGATTATTTTTCCCTAAAACTATTAGTAATCCATTCACTTTGCTTGATGATGCACCCATTTGACTGTTCCTTGGTGTAAATGAGTTAATAAACGTTTAAGCCTATGATTTTCATGGTTTATTGATTTCTATAAAAATTATGTATATGCTTTATTACATCTAATAGCCTTGTTTTAGAAATTATATTAAGACAGGTCATCCAGTACTCACACTCCAGGTCATCAAGTACTCACACTCCAGGTCATCTGGTACTCGCAATTCAGATCATCCGGTCCTATAACATTCCAGAAACCATTTTGTACCAGAACATTCCAAAAAACCATCTGGTACCTGCATCGATATCCATCTGGTATCGGAACTTGAAAATATGAATGAAATCAACTGAATGGATATTTCAATGAGTTCAAGGAGTGAGTTGGTGAATGAGATTGCATATTCTGAGTCCATAGGATATTCTTCCATCCTCATGCACTTCATGTCATTAGGATGAATTCATTTTTAAAACAATAAAATCATGTATTAGTAAGTAAAAATACTTGATACATTTATTGTTATATTATCCATTACCTCACTTGTATCAGGTTGTTTCTCTTATAAACAGGGCATGTATGTGACTAAAAATATACGGAGAGTAATTACAGATATTGTTATGATAAATAATTAGTTTATGAATATATATTTTCTATGAATCTCTCTTCAAAAGTAATGTGAATTGTAGTTGATGATTTTTTTTGTTCTTTGAAGTCCAACATTCTATGAAATTTTTAAGCTTCCTTGTTGGAATCAATAAGGGTCCACCAGTCCAACTTGGCAAGCTTACTATAAAACTATATCGTATATTTGGTTCTTGTACTAGCATGGTGTGATCTGGTACTGGTTTGTGATCATCCTATAATGAATTTTTATTCACCCTGTACTTAGCATAATTCATTTTTTGGTTTGAGTTTGATGTGAATTGATGTATGATGAGCTTGGTGCACCAAAACTATAGGCATTTTATCTAGTTTACTTTCAACAATTTGTAATGCTAAATTAGTTACATCTTTGAACAATGATTATCCTCATTTATGAATATGTCATTCATATTGAATTGTAAAAGTGTGTTAGTACCATAGTAATTTGATAATCCATCTTTTTCATTACATGAACCAATAAATGGATTTATGCTCCTAGTATATTAAACTAGACATTTCTTTCAAGGTTGTAATATTTTAAGAATGTGTTTGAGTTTATTTGTATACTACATTTGATTGAGTGTGGAAAAGTATATATAAATTGATAGAGGATCAAAATTGTAGGAAAAAGGATAGGATTCTCTCCTTTATGTTTCACGAGGCAATAAGTGGGAAACATTCTTTTTTGTATTAGTAATTTGTTGAATTCCACAAGTGTGTTATCTGTCAAACTTTTCTTTTTGAATGGTAAGATTTAGTTTAGGATAAGATAGAAGGATTTATGTTCCTTTAAAGTGTGATTAGTCTTTGGGTTGAAACAAAGCTTAAGATATAGAAGTAGTACTCACTATGCTTATTAGTTAGATTAAAATTACTTGTTTCCAACACATATAGTGTAGCAACTCTGTTGATTACAAATCACGATTGACATATTAATTTTTGTTTATATATTATACATATAATTGCACCAACATCAAGGATTTCCCTTTTTATGCCATTTTTATCCTCATTGGGTTTCGCATTAGGGAGGAAGAATGATTTATTGGCATCGATGCCTTCTTTCCTCTCTTATTTATACCAATGGATTTCTAAGGGAAGACTATAAAATTTATTGATGGAATCTTCATTGATCCTAATTGTTAGCCCCCTTATTGTGGTCACATACTCTTGTTCTTAATATTCTGAAAATTTTGAGAAAACTCCATGTCCACCTCATCATCAATCCCTTTGAGTATTTCAAAGTAGCCCAACCAATCACATTTTTGAAAAATTTATACTATCTTAGGGTTGTCATAAACCCTAGAAGGATTTGTTGGTTCTCTCCTTTTGAATCCATCTCCCATGGTTATTTTCAAGAATGATGAGTTGAGTTTCTGAGAACAGAGAAAGGTTGGAGATTGGTTATTGGTTTCCTGCAGAATGTTCAAGTTGCACTGTCCCTTAGAGAGGATGACAAATTGATATGGTTTTTGGGAAAATATGGTGATAAAAATTCAGTAAGGATAGAGGAAAAATGAGGATTTTCACTAGACAATTTTCTTATTGGTAAGGTTTTCTGCAATTGTTCCTGTAGAAACAAAGTTTGTAAAAATGACCTTCTACTAAAACTATGTAAATCAATATTCTACAAGATACATTTGCAAATACTCACAAGAAAAAAAAATTAGGTGCTAAAAGGATTCAACCAGAGTTCTGTTGAAAATAGGTATTCAAAAATTTGAGGAGAAGTTTAACCAAGGAGAATTGGTTCCAAAAAAAAATTTGATAGAGTTCTACAGGACCCTGACTATGAAAAAAATAGGTTTCTACATGATGTGATTTCTTGTTGTTCTAGAACCATATAGCCTTCTAGAAAATGACTATGAGTGAAGAATATATAACAACTGAAGAAAATGTATCAAAAACTTGAGACTAAAGTTTCTTCCTCTAAGTAGGGTTTCACAACTACCTATAGAGATTCGATTATTCAATCATCCTTGAATTCTCTAGCTGGGTGTTTTACTTTACTTCTTCCACTGTGCGTCTGTCTTCCTTTGATTCCACACAACTTGAATTACTCCTCTCTTCAAATTTGAAATGGTGGGTGCTCTAATTATTCAAACTCTGAGTTATGCCCCCAAATCTCGGATTGGATAGTTGTCTTATCACATCAATTGACTTGATTCTTTCATAATTCCTTAATTAATGATTTTAACTCAACATATTGAACCTCCACTTAAATTATTTACTACACATGCAAATTTGAATCTTGGCACGAATTATGCCACCCCCCACTGACAAGACGTGAATGTCCTCATTTTCATCACCTTATAGACTTCATGAATGATTGAACATATTAAATAAGAATAGATATATATGTATGAGGCTTAATTAAATGTGGATAGGATAGATAGTTTTGTTACCTTTGTTTACCTTTGCACGCACATTAATTTTCTTGTTGCAGGTGGCTAGAGGTGGTTTGTCTTCATGATGGTTCTTGTAGATTCTCTTGATGTCCACCTCGAGATCAAATATATAATGTATTGGGATATCACAACCTCCAATCATGCAACATGATACAGAGAATCATGTAGATCTATTTATTCCATGTTGAATAGTTTATACATGATATAGAGTATCCTGTAGAAGTTGATTTCCGTTATCTCGATGATGTATCTGGTGAAAATAATGGTTGGGGAAGTTGGTTCTAGTTCTAATATTTATCATTAGATTGTTGATTTTGATGTTAAATGTGATTGCCTTCTATTCTTTGTAGAAATGGTCTTGTTAAATTGATCATGTAGAATGTTGTAGGATAATCATGTAGAATAACCTTGTAGACTGTTTTTATTTAAACAAAAGGGTAGAGTGAAACATATTGGATATGGAAAGTTGTATGTATAAAATAAATGAAAACATGGATGATCATATGGATATGACAGAAAATTTTATGTTTGAGTGATGAAAATCATGGAAACTTGAGAATGATTACTATGCTTATTGATTTGTCTTTTTGTTGACTATTGATTTTATTCATGTGTAAATGGTTGAGTAATGAAGTTCCTAGTACCTGCTAATACAAATTGTTAGTAATTTTTTCTTTCTTTCTTTCTTTCTTTTCTCAAGGAAGAAGTGTCATCACTTGTTTTCACCAATGCCTTACCTCATTAAGCTTCTGAGAATTTTTCCTGATGAGGATATACATTTATTTGTCAAATCTAAGACTACACCCATTGGAGGTTTTCACCCTTACATATGTCCTAGATTCCTTTGGAAGGTTTTCATTAATAATTTTTATTCCATTTTTTTTCATATCTCCTTATTGATATGGATTGAGAGAATTTTTTCTATCAATCGCATCTAGATTTTGTTTCTTCATTGTTTCTGTGAATTCTTCTTTTGTTAGAGGCTTATTGTAAGTATTTAGCTTGAATCCATTTTGACGCAACACCCCTACCTCGACAGGTTTTTTGTAATGTCCCCCACCTCTTAGAGAGGTGATGAGGAGACTCAGTGGCCTGGGCATCCCCACTAGGTCATAGTCTCACACTGAAGGGGGGAAAGTCAATAAGTTAAAAGTTATATTTTTAAGTTGACTTAGGAAAGGAAAAGGATAAAGGAGTAAAAGATAACTCAATAGAAGAATAGAAGATTAAACCTGGGAGTTAACCTAACTCAACAGAGAATTAGAAGGAAAAGTATAAGTAAGAGGCTGGGGTGCACCTATTACTCATTCTGGTTTTGGATTAGCATTTTCTATTGCTCTTGAGCATTCAGTTTGGGGGTTTTTCTGTACAAACCCTTGGGAGAAACTCAGTGGTGAAATATCCACTCACCTTGTTCCACAACTTGGTCTCGGGATGAAAGACTCCTCCACAC
>SNQJ01S0044018.1:12431-32919 GCA_010110895.2 Picea sitchensis
GCATGCCATTGGAGAATTTGTGGTATGAACCAACTTCGGTAAAGTGAGAGACGGTGCTGAGTGTAGAGACAGTGCTGAGTGTTGTCTTACTTCCTCAGAAAATCATGTGGTCCTCAGATTCCCTGGCCAGCACTCTTCTTTCTACCTTTAGCCATACGTGGACAAGTAATATATGTGGAGGCATTCTTCATTGGTAAATAATGTCAATTGAGTGATATCTTCTACCTGGCCTTTTACTTCCTTGTCCCATCTGAATACACAGGCCGTTTACCTGCTTGTTCATTTGTCAATTTGAATACACAGGTCATTTACCTCCTTGTCCATTTGGGTGCTGTATTGTATTACCTTTACAAGCAATCGTTAGTTTATGAGAGGATGGTCCAAGAACAGTCAAACAGCCCATTCCTATTGCCTTGTCTTCTAATTTAAGGTTGACATATGGAAGTTACTCCATGTCTCTCCTAAGCAAACAAATGCATTGATTATTTTTGTTAGATTTTGTAGCTCAGAGGTACTTCTGCATCGGCAGTGCCCAGCATGTAGAAGTGACCAAGCATATTTCTCTCTAGTGACTTTATAAAGTGTTTTTATAAAGTGACTTTATAAAGTGATTTTATAAAGTCAAGTTGGGCTTTTTTATTTTTAATGGGTAAAAGTGACTTTATGGGTATATGGGTCACTTAAGTGATTTAAGTGAACTCAACGGACAATTAAGTCACGACCATTGATCTCAAGAGGGCAAGATCTAATCTTGACTGTCTATCTCTTTGGAAGACCAAAGGTTAGGTCAGTTACTCATTAATGAGTAATAAAAGGAACACTTGAGGGAGAGGTGGGGCCTGGGGTGCACTTTTGAGGAGAGCTTGAAGGGAAAGTGAAGAGGCATGATTTCCAAGAGAGAGTTTGAGCTGAGGGAAAGAGTAGCAGCAAGAGGGGATTGGCATGCCTCCCAATGAGGGGATTGGCATGCATCCCAAGAAGATTTTCAGCATTGTTTGCAGTCCTGTACCGTATAGAAGCTGAAGGTGGGCCGTACAGCTGATATAAAGCACAGAAATTGAGGCAGCAGATGTTTGGCATGATTTCCAAGGTGTTTTGCTGAGAAAAGACCGTACAACTGAGTACTGTACCTTACAGTCAAGTCTGGGCACAAAAATCGAGGGTAAACCTGTTGTATTTCTGCTGTACAGATGCATAGAAATTGAGACAGTTTGTGTGGGCACACAAATCGAAGTGTTTTGTGCAGATTTAATGAGATATGTCGCTGTATTTAATGCTGATAATCTTTCTGCTGTAAAATCAGAATTTTTCCTTGAGCTCAATAAGAAGAAATCTCCTTGACTGGTTTTCCCCTTGTGGGTTTTTTTCCAGGGGCATAACCCAGAAAATTCCTTGTGTCAAATGTGTTGAATGCTTGTCCATTGTTCATTTTTCCGCTGCTATATTTTCCAGATTACTTAGTCACTTATATCTCTGCTCACAGTTCCAGTAAAATGCATGTGATTCCATTGCTTTATTGGTGAATAACTATTGGAGGTTGAAATCTATTATTGACTAAGTGTTTGAGGGCTGATTTTTTAACAATTTTGTCCTTGAGTTGAGAAATGTATGGAGGAGAACGATGTTGTGTGAATGTGGACATATATGTATGCTTCAAGGGTGGCCCGTGGGTAACATTGACATGGAGGAGAACATTTCTGTTTGTTATTAATGCTGGATTGAATGGCATGTGGGAGCAGCGTTGGCAATTGCTAAAACAGAAAATAGAGTAAGCTTTGGCACCTCTGTTCTTTGATGTAATACTGTAGCAATATATATATATATATATATATATATATATCTTAATTGTTGGAGCGCTGTNAGAAGAAATCTCCTTGACTGGTTTTCCCCTTGTGGGTTTTTTTCCAGGGGCATAACCCAGAAAATTCCTTGTGTCAAATGTGTTGAATGCTTGTCCATTGTTCATTTTTCCGCTGCTATATTTTCCAGATTACTTAGTCACTTGTATCTCTGCTCATAGTTCCAGTAAAATGCATGTGATTCCATTGCTTTATTGGTGAATAACTATTGGAGGTTGAAATCTATTATTGACTAAGTGTTTGAGGGCTGATTTTTTAACAATTTGAGAAATGTATGGAGGAGAACGATGTTGTGTGAATGTGGACATATATGTATGCTTCAAGGGTGGCCCGTGGGTAACATTGACATGGAGGAGAACATTTCTGTTTGTTATTAATGCTGGATTGAATGGCATGTGAGAGCAGCGTTGGCAATTGCTAAAACAGAAAATAGAGTAAGCTTTGGCACCTCTGTTCTTTGATATAATACTGTAGCAATATATATATATATATATATATATATCTTAATTGTTGGAGCGCTGTATAAAACTCCATTACAATTCAAAAGCAAGCATACTTATATTCCCTTTGCCTTGTTGTTGAGTCAAGAGTCCATTGAAGACCACGTTGGCAGCCCTCTGAGAATATATTTATGTTCAGTGGGGATTGGAAACAGCATAGCACTCTCGGGCTACAGCATTCATGTGCAGAGAACTTTGAAAGAGAAGCTTGCACTCAGAATTGCACTGAGAACAGGCCTTGTAATCAATTCTGAGCAGAGATTGCAGAGAACAAATTAATTTGCGCGGAGGATCCGTGTTGGTGAGATGTGTGGGCTATAGGTCCCGTGTTTATGGATCAAGAATCAACCCAAAGACGGTAATGCAATGACATGACTCTTTAGCACTTTGTAATATTTAACCTTCTTTCCTTCAACTTTGGAAAGCAGAGAAGGGGAAGCATTGAATATAAAATTTTGGGCTAAACAATTTGTGTGCGGATGAAGTTCTTTGGCCTTGGTGCATTTGATATTCAGATTTTCAATTGGATAGGTTCCCATTGTGACATGGGACAGTCCACCCCCTTCCTCTCAACACATTCTTATAATTTATTTAATTTTCAACATTTCCCTTTCACAATGTTAGCAAATATGTAATTCAGTTTCATCATTTCATTTTATAGAAGACTGTATGAAGTTAGTGCAGATTTTGAAACTTTCATCTTTCTAGTAGTTTGGAGATTTTTGTCCTACAAGCAACAACATATCAAAAAACACCAAAAATAGTCCCAACCCTGCCTTCAGAAGGTTGAAGATTTGAAAGTGCCTATAAGTATTATATTGAATTATAGGCTAAAGTGCCTTCGATGAGGTTATAGGAGGATTCATAATGGAGTATTTTAACCCCATAACTTCCCCAACATTAACGTAAGATTCCACCAACTTAGCATGCCTATCATCACTCGCACTTATAGTGAAAAGTAATTTAGAGATTGATATAGTGCTTTTCACATGAGAAACTCATATGAAACCATTTCATATCAGTCGCTCATAATGCCATTTTATATCGAGCGCTCATATGGTGCCATTTTATTTTAGATACTCTTATGACACCGTTCTTTTGTTTTCAAATCAATATAGAGGCAAAGCCAATATAAGTTCTGATCATTATCAAGTCCCAGATCTCATTGTCCATGTCACAAACCAAACACTATAGGACCAGTGAACATATGAGTGTAATTAACTAATCTCCACACAAATTAAATCCCAGTTCATACCTCGTATCAAAGCAAGATTGAATAAGGGGAGCAATGAAAGAAAAATAATTTTTCTTTGGTATTAGAATAGTTTGAGTTCCTTGGGATCCATAAAGAATGTAGCCATCAAAGTTGGTTAATGGTTAATACAATAAGTCAATATAATACCAAGGGAGATTAACTTGATGAAGTCAAGACTCAAGACTAACCAAGGAGAGGAAAGGCTGAGCAAGTGACTTCTATACAATAGATAGTCCCGAAGGAAGCACTAGAAGCCCATATCTTGTGTACCTAACCCAACAACTTCATTACGCATTAGAAGCCCATATCTTGTGTACCTAACCCAACAACTTCATTACGCATTAGACTCTATGTACATGAGTTATTTTATATGTAAGTACATGATTTTGCAATAATCTTTTGGTCCTAGGCCTTGGTAATCTCATATTTCATTATTTGTAAAAAGGCCACCTTTATGTAATAAGGGCCTTGTCACTTTTATTAGTAATTTTAACTTTAAGTTAGATTTCCCTCTTTGATTAGGGATTTCCCCCTCATTTATAATCACTTACCATATACAAGCAACAATCTTACATGAATAAGTCTTCTTCCATTATCAGAATTTGCAAGTGCAATCCACCCTTGGATTTGTAATCTTCATAGATATTTGTTATCCCAATATAAATTGGGAACATTTTCCAATAGAAACCTTCTTAGAAATTGTTGTTACAAAATGGACTGGTTATTTTTCAATATTCACTCCTATTTTTAAATTTAAGGGAAGCAAATACCTGCAAAGGAACGTCTGTTGTTACACATTCCACTATGGGTAGACCTAAAGATGCTTGAGCAGCATCAGCCACTTGCAAATGCCGTACCCGTAAATCCTCTTCAATTCCAGCATCCAGAACTAATCCAACCTGGTTACACCCAAAATATCAAAAAATCAAAGATGAATAATACACTAAATCAAAAAGGCAATTTCAAAAGATGATTTCTGCAACCTGGGCTTTAATAAAATACAAGCATACAAGCATTCAACACAATTGAATATATATATAAGACATACCTTGTTCTGATGGACAGGTTGAAGTCCCCATAATCCTTCAGCAAACCTGTCAAGGGCATAACCCTCTACATACAGTACATTAGGCATTGGCCAGTAAAGCATTGCAGCATTCAGAACCTACACATCGTGTGAATTAAAATCAACACTGGAGGTATTCATATAACAGCTCATATCCTAGCAAACTAAGGGACACTTTGCACTGGCAAGCAATTAAATGGTTTACACTTCTACACAAAGGCATCTGATAATGATTTGATTGAATATTTTCCAGTAAAATCCTCACAGTGCTTCGGCAGGTACTTCCTAGGCAAAGCAGCCATAACATATCTCTCTAGGCTTTTCCTTCTTCGGATAACATACCTGTACACATATGTTTATGCCATTTCGTCTCATGCTGCTCTTGTCCTTTTCTTTCATTTCATTTTCACTCTCCTTTTTCATTTCATTTTCATTTTTGGGTTGCTTTTATGCCCCTCTCTGTTCTTATGCTTATTTTTCATTTCGGTATTATTTACACTAGTCTTATTGGACAAAAATTAATCACCGGGCAGAAAACCTTGTACGAATTGCTCAGATTTATAAGAGGGAGAGCAAGAACAATGAAATTTACCTGGAATCATGAGTCATGACTGCAAAAATAGAACTATGAAATTTCCATTGCCTTTCATGGTTCCGGGACAAACCGTACAAGGTAATTGTGTTGTTTCTTTCGAGTGGTATTTAACTTTTGTCGTCCTATTGTCCTTGTAGTGAGCATCAATACAAATCTCAAATTTCTCTGCACTAAATCTTAATTACTTTGTCTTTCTTCAAAATTTATAATAATTCCTGCCCAGGCGCGTAAAAGGTATCCTAAAACACAAAACTTAACAGAATCGTCGACAGAATTCGGTGCGAATGTAAAGAAAACCGTAAATTGCCAAATCTTCTGTACTTGGGCCGTGTAAAGCGCCATTATCCAGCTATGTCAAGGTAAAATTTAGCGAGATTGAACAGATACAGATGTGAGAAGATAAATTTCCCGGATATTTACTAGCAGTCAAAAAAAATCCTTACTTGCAGAGGCGGAGAAAGATTACATTGGGATGTGATATTAAACAATCGACAACGGAAGCCATGGCTCGCGCCACAGGAAGAGCATCCCCTGCGAATCCGCCAATGGCAGCACCGACTCCAGTCGGAACAATCATCACAGAAGTATAAGGCCTCTGGCCCTGAGCCTGGAACCATCGCTACATTAATTTAGCTGGATTTCAAAGGTCTATGTAACTCCCTTTAGTTTGAGCTGTATGTATGTATGTATTTAACTTAACACCACTTCCTGAAAATTTTGCTTGATAGGCTGACAGGGAGGCAGCTTACCATGAGAGCTCGTGGGAAAACTTTACGGATGGGTGGAACTGGCGGGCGCCCCATTTTGAAAGGGCCGTGGTGTGGTTTTCTGGGGAAGAAGCTGCTTCTGTGGGCAAAGGTAATTGCGCTTACAGGATGAGAGGACACGTCCATACTTGTCTCTCCTCACACCTTAGAACTTGGAACGTGGATATGAGTGAGAGATTGCATGATAAATGGAGTGATGGGTTTTGGGTTTTGGTTTATAGATATGGAAGGTTATTATTTTTAATTTGAGCTATTTTTTTTTTTTCAATAAGAAAATTTGCTCAATTATATGAGTGAAATATAATTTTTTACATATTTTTTACCATATAGCTTCAAAAGAACCAGAAAGTCACCAGATGATAACAACATGCAATCAGAAAGTTACCAGATGATAATAAGATGCAGGTTATAAAAAGAGATTTGAAACAGGGAAAAAATCTCAACAAAACACCAAAATAGGAATAAACCAAAAGCCGCATGTCCCTAAAGGATCTCAAAGTGTTAACCCAACATTGCACACCCCCAAAGGACCTCAAAGTGTTAACCTTAAACACCGCACACCCTCAGTGAGGACCTCAAAACTCTGGTCCAAAACCTCTTCTTGCCAAGGAGAAAGAGGTCAAGAGAGGCCAGAAAAGCCGAGGAGAAGACAAAACACCAGCCGAAATAAACCCCCGAAGCTACCACCACCGCAAACTCCGAATATTACTACCATCGCGCACCCGGAGTGTAGCCCTCTACCACCAAACTGGAAGAAAGCGGAACCGATGGAGTCGACGACCCACCAGATGGTAAACGCTTGAGCCATGCAGGGTAAAGCCCGGCCCCGAACAGGTAGTCGTCATTGGGTAACGCTCGACACCAGAACTGGAAGAAAATAAAGGAGTCAAACGCCCACCAAATGGCAACGCTTGAGCAGTGCAGGGAAAAGTCTGGCCCCGAACAGGGGATAGCCGTCATAGGGTAAACACTCGGCCTCGAAACAGGAGATAGTTGTCACAGGGGTTCGTTCCTCATTTGCCATCCACAGAATCCCTCGCTCGCCCTTCTCGTCGCAGTGTCTCGTCCGCCGCAGTGCCCACTCACCCCGGTGTTGCCTCATGTCCGCACTCGCCCTTCTCCCTGGATTTTTCAGGGATGCGGCTAGCGAAAACCTATCCCTTACTTTGAACTACTTAATTTATTCGGTTTGTCATTAATGTATTGATAGAATTACAAAACTACATTAATATTTCATAAATGTAATGATGATGATGGCAATAGTAAGGTGTTGGTGGTGGTGGCGGTGGTGGTAGTTGGTAAGGCACCAACGATGGCGATGGTGGTAACTGGTAAGACATTAGCGATGGTGGTGGCGGTGGCGGTTGGTAAGGCGATACTTCTTCCAATGATTTTGTCTTCTTACATTCTAATTTAAGTACCTTCATACCTAAGATGGAACACATGAAAGCTCAAACCACTTCAACTAGATCCATGGATGAAGGAGCCAAATATGAGCCTAGCATAGAGGTGTGGCTTGTTGGGATGTGCATAGTTTTTACCTCTTACTTCATTTTCAAGCTAGTTAAGCAAACTAGTGGCTTCAGATTTTTGTATATGGCACACGATTTGCACGATGTAGAGCTTCTCCTTCATACTATATTTCTAGAAATGTGTGGGTTTGTTATCTACAAGTCTACTTTTGTTATGGGTCAAGGTTTCATCTATTCCTTGTTATTCCTTGTTGCTTGCGGGATTTTTTTTCACTTTGTAAAGTTTTTAATTCTAAGTCTATTTATAAAATTTTCGTTGAACATTTGAATTATCAAGCTCTAAGTTTTAATATTATTCTCTAATACTATGTTAAAAACATAATTACATGCTTTCTGGTTTTTTTTCCTCGAAAAAAGGCGTAAATTTTATTTCATCCGGAGAGAAAAGAAATTTACATTCTGTAGAATACATGTGATCATGTATTTCGCCAAAATTAAAGGGAAAACATCAGAGCCCTGTGAAAAGGAGCATATATGCAAAACACCTGAAAGCTTTGCCAGTGCTATATGGTCAGAGTTTTTACAATAATAGACCAGAAGGAGTCTAAACAAAAATCGGTTCATGGTTGTTCAAGATCTCAAGTTTGACGCTCAAAATAGACAGTAAAATACTGTAATATCTCCAAATACATAAGGTTGTGAATAGATGTCAAAAAGGGGTTTGCACATCAGTAAAAGGCTTGTGGTAGAACTCAAAGTGAGTTCCATCTTTGATTTCAATAATCAATCATTGCCCATAATCCATTTGTACGCTTGCTTTAGAGAGTAGATCTTCCTCCGAGTTACGCTCCCTGTATACATGTCACATAGAGAAAGAATCAAAAGAGTCTAGGATTCTGAAAACTTCTAGTAAAGAAAGCAGCGAAATATTGTGACATTTTTTAGATTTTCAGGTCTAGATAATAATTGTCAATGAATCACCAAAAATCTAAAGGGTTTTGACTCATTTTTCCCCTGCAAAGAGTAACAACAATATTAATGACATGAGCTCAGCAAAATTGTTTGTTCCAAAACCTAGTCCCATTTTAAGTTTGAAGAAATGATTCTCCGAGAGGTAGAGCAATGCACCCCCTCCACATTGTTGGTTGTTGTCATGTGAGGCTCCATCAAAATAATCCCACGTCCTAGTAGAGTCCACTTGTTCTTCCTAAATTATCTGTATTGAGCCTGACCCTTTTTCATGTGGAAAATGTGATAGTATGTTGAGGCCTTGAGCTACGATAATTTTCGGGATTGAGGGATTATCCTGGAAGATGGAAGAGTTCCTAGCCAACCAAGCTCCCCAACTGATGATCAATGGGAGTGCCTTGTAACTATGATTTGTGGCCTTGGAAACCCATTCTCGTCAGGCTTTTTCTATTGACAGCCCCTGCCAGATGCAATCTTGGCCCAATTTTTTGGAGCACTCATGTCAGATTTGTTTAACAAAAGGGAAAAATACAAAGAGATGAGTCATTGTTTCCTCATCAACTCGACACAGAGTGCACCACCCTCGGCCCTCCAATTGTTTGTGTTTCATCATGTCTCAGGTGGGTACTTTGTTGGCTACCAAACACCACTCAAAAATGTGAGCTTTAAGGGGGCATCTTATCTTCCACAAGCCCTTCCACCACTAGGATGGATCCCTTTGTTGGATATCTAGGTTGAGTTGAGTGTACCCCAATTTCAGAGTGTATATGCCATGAGGGGCATATTTCCAGACTAGTGCATCTTCCCTGTCCATTATCCGGATATGGGATACTTTGAGGGTTCTGATATAGTTGGCCCATTGTTCAGAGAAAGCTTCCCCCAATCCCAACTGAGTTGAGTCCTTCCACTCTTGACTCCAAATGGTAGTGTCTTGGATCCGAAATTTGGTTGATATAAAAGTAGCCTTAAGTAACTTACATGCTTTATGTTAGAGAAATAGACATGCATATAATATTTATTAATTAATGAAACTCAAAGTAAGAAAACATAATTTGCAAGGTCCCTCATTGCAATAAATTTGTAAAAGGTCTCAATCTCTTAACTCGTGTAATCGGAGTTATCTTGGTTGTTCTTCACATGTATATAGTTTAAAATTTAATTAAAAAAATTGAACCTAGTACAAACCTTTATGAACCATCAAATATTTATTTGATGCAAATAATCTTGTTTCTAGATTTTGAAATTGGTAAATCTACTCCATGATTTTTCCATTGTAATCTAGCGTGGGTCTCCAACCACAATTTCTAGCACTAGAAGTAGAATCTCTAGCTATTTGTCCCATTTTTTGAATTGGTGAGTGAATCAAATTGTTTTTTAGTTTAAGTAGGTTAAAGTTAGAGCTTAAACTTAACTCCTTGTTTTGTAGGGATGTACATTCTCAGTGTAGATTAGGTTATTTTCACAAGTGTTTGGGATTGAAAGGTAAAAACCCCTTTGGCAAGACTACCCATATAGCATCTCCTCTTCGCAAAGAAACACAATATAAGAACCCCTTTGTTGATTAACAAGTAAATGACCAATTGAAGGGCTTTCAAGCTTTCAATGTTGATCCTTGGAATCAAGTTATACCTTTCAAGACTAAAATTTGATAGATGATCTTGATTTTGTTCGTATCCTTCAAAATTGAAGAATTCGAAAAAAAATCCACAAACATAAATACAAAATTATGGACATTATTTAACTACTTACTGGAAAAACAATAATGTAACTGCATTTTATAATTTATCCCAAAAATCCAAGCCTTCTCTGCATCATCTTCCAATAATCTTCACTCATGAACAACCTCTCTACAAAGAAATCAACACCCCTTGTTTTCAAAGAGTAACAATGTTGATGAACTCGGAGACAACGGTTATAGGCCTTTGCATCCGATGTCCCTTCTCCCACACAAGTAAGAGATCAATCATGGTATTCGGCTCAACCCAATCCCCATTCAAGGTTGTGATTATTAGTGCATTCTCCATTCTTAATAAGTTGAAATTGAAAGCAAAACTAAACAGCTCGCTAACTCACCCAACGACTTGATATATGGGTGAAAATTAGCATTCAATAACCAGTGCCCATTAGGAGACAAAATTGACCTTGACGGTGAAGGTTAGTCAATGGCATGGCACTGGAACCATATATTCTCAACAATAGCAATGTGTGTTTTAATGCATACACTTGTTTGAAGGCTTTAATGTGTTTACTTAAGTAAGGGTTAAGAATCTATGTATTCCCTTATTGTCTCCAACACGTACACATGGGCAAGATTATAAAAGCATTTATAGATTGTTATTGCTTGGCATTGGAATATTGTAGGCTCTGTGTTATGTTTATGTTTTTGGCATTTAATGTAGTTTTTTTTAGTGTGACACTAGCTTGCGTAGTTGGCATAACTATGTGTTATTGTTTGCCATGTATTATTGTCATTTTGTATGATGTGGCAAATCATGTATTTCTCTTGAACACCCTTGTATTCATGTTTGTAGATGAATTGTATGATATTTTCAATTTTGTCGATAATGTTATTTAGTTAGAATTTAAATAGTTTTTTCTATTCCTGAGTGACAGATAGTTGTAGAAAATCGTTAATTGTTGAAATTTCATTGGAAGTGAGATGATTGCCTTTGTGAAATTTCAATTTTTTTTCAATATGTAGAACCTAAATATATTTTGGAATGTTGGAGGTAGTAGAGCTATGCCACAATGTATTATGTAGTTTTTTTTGTAATTGGTATAATGTTTTAATAATCGTGCTTGTTATTTTAAGATTTTAGATGAAGTAATTTAGAAATTTTCATGAAATTGTTGAGATATATTTAGAAGCTAGAATGACACATTGCATCCTGCAAAATGTATCCTCAATTTCGTGTGTTTGAAATTGAACTTTAAGGCCATGAATGCATTGATGAGGTATTAAAAAATTTCCAAGTTCAAAATTTATCGAAATGATCTAAGTAACCATAGATGTATTTTGCAATTATCAATTGATTTTTGATCATTTCCTCATTTCCTCATATTTAGCTTTAGGTGCATTGGTTCCCTCTTAAGAGCCAGAAGAAGATGACCCACCAAATTGTCAATGCATATGATGTTCTATTTTCATGGATGCTTGACTTACAACCTCAGTTTTCACTTTGATCATATCCAAGTCATAAACATACATGACTTTCTTCAAATCAACCATTGTTGATTCAATTTCGGTGACTAAATATGCATGAACCTTGTCCTTGTAGTCACTTAAGCTCTTCTCTACACTATATATCATGTTATCTGCACAGTTTCTAGCATCAAATAATTATTTTTTTCCCTGATACTTGTGAACATGAATCTCATTTTCCTTCACCCTCTTCTGAATTTCAATGTCTGAAATCCCTTCAGACGACTTTATAGTAATTTTTTGGATTTTTTATAGGCAGATACAATCACTATACCATTTTCTAAGGAAATAATGATTCAATTTACCCAAAAACTACTCAAGAGCAAACAAGAACATGCTTAAGAAGATTATGTAGGTCATTCATGAGATAGTAGCATTTCACCCAAGAAATGAACATGAGCATTCTACTCTCACAAATATTCTTGATATTTTATAGTTCAAAGTGCGTGATTATTAAGGACATGCCATTATACTATGAGAAATTGTTTATCAACTTCAAAGTAAGAAAACACAATTTGCAAGCTCCTTCATTGCCATAAATTTGTAAAAGATTCCAATCTCTTAACGCGTGCAATTGGAGTTATGTTGATTGTTCTTCATGTGTATATAATCTGAAATTTAATTAAAAAAAGTTAACGGGGTACAAACCTTTATGGACCATTGAATATTTATTTGTTGCAAATAATTGTGTTTCTAGATTTTGAAATTGGTAAATCCACTTTATGATTTTCTCATTGTATTTGGACTTGTAATCAAGCTCACGAAAAAGCATATATGTATTTCTTTAAATATAATACTTTAAATGTGTATTTCTTTGCATACTTGGTGTTTGTGATTCTAGGTTGCAAAACATTTTGCAAAAACTAAAATTTCCTAGAAAGGATAGAAAGAAAATGGAATATTCCTAGTTTTGTACTTCCATGCAAGTTTCTCCTAAATAAATGCATGGAACACACACAAAATCCCTTGATAACCATGTGGAAGCAGGAAATGACTTCCAACTACATAAGATGTGAACTATAATGAAAACAATAGAACAAGTTCCTAGATAGGGTCCGAACAACCGCAACTTTTACAAAAAAAAGGTTCCTATCCCAAAGGTGACCTTCATGGGGATCCTCAAGTGAAAATTTAAAGAGAAATTCATGCAACAAAAAGCTATAAATATTGAGCTCGAGGACCATTTCAAACATATTGGATTTAAGCATTGTTATGTTGTTGCATCGTAGAGAGATTTTTTCTTACATTCATCCATTTTTATTGGAGAATGTACATTGTTCCAATATTATATCATTTTGTTGAAAAAGAGAAGAAAGAATGTTAAAGAGGATGAACCCAACAAGAGGAAGGATTGTATATCCACTTGCCCATTGCATACGTATAATCCATTTTGTAATCCTTCTCCTTTTTTTATTAAAATCTCATTCTTTTTTCCCCTATTTCATAGTCTTAAATCTCACCATTTGATAGAGCTTAGACTCTTCTTATGTTATTGTATTTTTCCATGCAAATTATTTTTGGTTTTTTAAGATTTGTTTGAGGTATTTGTTGTTTTGATGTGTGAAGGTTTTAGAGTCCATTGCTTTTCCTATTGTCCAACTACAATCACCAAGTCCAACTACAATCACCAAGAAGATTGGAAGGTAATGAGTGGCTAAGTTTAAGCATTTCTCCATTTTTTATTTCTCTCATTTGACACGAGAAGAAGAAAACAAAGAATTATACGTTGAAATTTGAAGAAAATAATGTATTATATGTTGAAATTTGCAAAATAAATAATTAATTCATAATCTATCATATTATGGGAGAGCAAATCATATCACAAAGGGGAAAATTTTACCTACTCATAGTCATATTACAACCTATAACAAACATTCTTAGTGTTTTCAAAGAAAATAGATATAAAGAACATTGAATGAAAGGGCCTCTTGTCACACTTACAAGGGATTAGGATAAAGACAATATGCACGATGAGACCAAAGTAATATATTCAAGGGACTACTTATATAATTTCTAATATTTTAGAAAAAAAGAAAAGAAAAAAAGAATAAGGTAATCTTCATGCCCTCAAATACTATCAGAAATACGCCCAAATCAGTTTAATATCCTACATACCATAAACAACATAAGGGTGTCTACATGATTCCATGTTCGCATGGTTAAACTTATGGTGGGAACTAGGATCATTCAATTTAGGTTAGGGTTAAAGCACATAGTGCATAACATTATCAAAAATTTGCTCAAATCAGTCAAAGATCCTACAAACCATAAACAACATGAGGGTGTCTACATGATTCATGTTCATGCAGTTTAACTTACTTTGGTGGGAACTAGGATCACTCAATTTAGGTTAGGGTTAAAACACATAATGCATGCATCAATCATAACTAGGTTCATATCTATACCTTCATTGAATACTTGCATAAAAATAAGCAACACATTTGCATAAAAGTCTTCGATAAGTAAGAGTTGATTATTGTCATACATCTCTTTATTAACAATTGTCAAAGACCATGATACTAGACCTAAATAGGCCTCAATATTCATCCCACACCACTAACTAATTAATTATATTAAAACTTTAAAATAATTCAAATTTTAGTATACAAATTTCTACAGTGGTAAATGTTCTACTTATTATATTAAGGAATCCTTACATTAAATGACATAGTGTCGACTTTTCAAACCATTATGAATTTCAGCTCATTTTTGTGACAATCAATAGCAATGCACTCCACTAACTAATATTAAGTAATAATGCATGGGAGGTAGGTGTGGGGGTAGTTTATGACCCATGTAGACAAATATCCTTAAAGTTCACATGCGGATAGGAAAAGCCACTAACAATGAAGTAGATGTTTTTCCTATCTTACAAGGACTCATTGCACTAAACAATAAAGGGATTTGAAGAGCAATAATGATTGTCAATTCAATGGTTATCACCCATGCTCTCTACTTTGGAAAGCTCTTGACAATTCAAAGTTCAACATAATAATCCAAAGAGCCATCTCTATAAGGCTTGATCTTGAATATGTATTCTTCTTCCAAGTTTTGAGAGGGTCAAAATGAGGGAAGACACTCTTTAGTTAAAGGAGGGGGGAGAGAATTCACATCCATGTGCTCCCCAACCCCCACCTCCATAACATTACATGACCTAAGCATAGGAGATCCCTCCTTACACACTCTTCATGTCAAGAAGGTGGTGCAGAGAATGTGAATTTATTGGTCTTGTTAGCACCCTGTAAATTTGTTTTGGCTGATAAACAAACGACAGAGGTAACTGTTTCAACCAACTTTAGAGCTGAGGCACTAGCCTGCTCAACTCAGAGAGGGCTCTCTCATGTCACTTGATATATCTATGGCAATTGGTGGCTAGATTTGGTTTGTTTTGGGGGTCTTTAATAAAGTTGTTGGCAATGAAGGGGAGGAACACACAGGGCTATGGAGTCAAAATTTCTGAAAATGAATGAAAACAATGATCAACAGGTAGAACTTTCTAGAGGATAAAGGCTAAATGATACAATGAATCTGAGTTGTGAATTGAGATTTGCAGAGTGTAAGAGGAAAGGGGAAAAACAAGTAACTGCATCAGAGCATTAATAAAATGAATTTTGAATTAGTTAAGAAGACAATTACACAGTTTAAATTGCTTAAGCCAAGAGCATCATAAGATGAATTCTGGGCCTTTAACTCTCCAATTTAAACAAAAGAAAATGCAAATGGAATTAAAGAACACATGAAATACAAACAATGAAGGAGGACAAAACTCATATCATAGCGATTAGAATCTTTTCATAAACAGTTCAAAATGCTTCTGCATATGTATTCAATTCAGTCCTAGAAAAATTACAATAAAGTTCAGAACCACCATAATTGTGCCCTTGCACTTTTGCCCGCCATTAATACACTCAGAACCTCTAACACTTATACAATTCGAGTTCCTTCAGTGTGCAACCAGTTACAATAACTGAAATGAAGCGTTTCAGCTTCTACAATGATTAGAAATGACAATTTTCAATTAAAAAANCAAGAACAAGAAAGTTGCAGCATTCTTGTTGAGAGAACAAGAGAGAGCAAGAGAGAGGTTGAGCTGAGAAAAGAGACAGCATTTGCTGAAGGAGAGAACGCATCCCAAAGCAAAGAGAAGTACGGATTTCAGACAGCAAGGAAACACCAGGCTGTAGTATATGTTGAAACACAGTGTTGAGTCTTATGTTGAAACACCGCTGTGAGTATATGCTGAAACACCAGGCTGTAGTATATGCTAAAACACAGTGCTGAGTCATATGCTGAAACACCGCTATGAGTATATGCTGAAACACAAGGCTGTAACATATGATGAAACAGTGTTGAAACTGAGTTTGGCATTCAAATTTGGCTGAAAATTCAGTGAGACTGAAACTGGGTTGGGATTTTGAAAAATTAACATGTAAAACATTGTTAATTGTTGAAATTTTATTGGAAGTGAGATGGTGAGATGATTGTCTTTGTGAAATTTTAATTTTTTTTCAATATGTAGAACTTAAATATATTTTGGAATGTTGGAGGTAGTAGAGCTATGCCACAATGTATTATGTAGTTTTTTTTGTAATTGGTATAATGCTTTAATATTCGTGCTTGTTATTTTAAGATCTTAGATGAAGTAATCTAGAAGTTCTCATGAAATTGTTGAGATATATTTAGAAACTAGAATGACACGTTGCATCTTGCAAATTGTATCATCAATTTCGTGTGTTTGAAATTGAACTTTAAGGCCATGAATGCATTGATGAGGTATTCAAAAATTTCCAAGTTCAAAATTTGTCGAAATGATCTAAGCAACCATAGATGTATTTTGCAATTATCATTTGATTTTTTATCATGTCCTCATTTCCTCATATTTAGCTTTAGGTGCATTGGTTCCCTCTTAAGAGCCAGAAGAAGATGACTCACCAAATTGTCAATGCATATGATGTTCTATTTTCATGGATGCTTGACTTACAACCTTAGTTTTCACTTTGATCATATCCAAGTCATAAACATACATGACTTTCTTCAAATTAACCATTGTTGATTCAATTTCGGTGACTAAATATGCATGAACCTTGTCCTTGTAGTCACTTAAGCTCTTCTCTACACTATATATCATGCTATCTGCACAGTTTCTAGCATCAAATAATTATTTTTTCCCCTGATACTTGTGAACATGAATCTCATTTTCCTTCACCCTCTTCTGAATTTCATTGTCTGAAATCCCTTCAGATGATTTTATAGTAATTTTTTGGATTTTTTATAGGCATATACAATCACTATACCATTTTCTAAGGAAATAACAATTCGATTTACACAAAAACTACTCAAGAGCAAACAAGAACATGCTTAAGAAGATTATGTAGGTCATTCATGAGATAGTAGCATTTCACCCAAGAAATGAACATGAGCATTCTACTCTCGCAAATATTCTTGATATTTTATAGTTCAAAGTGCGTGATTATTAAGGACATGCCATTATACTATGAGAATTTGTTTATCAACTTCAAAGTAAGAAAACGCCATTTGCAAGCTCCTTCATTGCCATAAATTTGTAAAAGCTCCCAATCTCTTAATGCATGCAATTGGAGTTATGTTGGTTGTTCTTCATGTGTATATAATCTGAAATTTAATTAAAAAAAGTTAATGTGGTACAAACCTTTATGGACCATCGAATATTTATTTGTTGCAAATAATTGTGTTTCTAGAATTTGAAATTGGTAAATCCACTATATGATTTTCTCATTGTATTTGGACTTGTAATCAAGCTCACGAAAAAGCATATATGTATTTCTTTAAAGATAATACTTTAAATGTGTATTTCTTTGCATACTTGGTGTTAGTGATTCTAGGTTGCAAAATATTCCGCAAAAACTAAAATTTCCCAGAAAGGATGGAAAGAAAATGGAATATTCTTAGTTTTGTACTTCCATGCAAGTTTCTCCTAAATAAATGCATGGAACACACACAAAATCCCTTGATAACCATGTGGAAGCAGGAAAATGACTTCCAACTACATAAGATGTGAACTATAATGAAAACAATAGAACAAGTTCCTAGATATGGTCTGAACAACCTCAACTTTTACAAGAAAAGGTTCCTATCCCAAAGGTGACCTTCATGGGGATCCTCAAGTGAAAATTTAAAGAGAAATTCATGCAACAAAAAGCTATAAATATTGAGCTCGAGGACCATTTCAAACATATTGGATTTAAGCATTGTTATGTTGTTGCATCGTAGAGAGATTTTTTCTTACATTCATCCATTTTTATTGGAGAATGTACATTGTTCCAATATTATATCATTTTGTTGAAAAAGAGAAGAAAGAATGTTAAAGAGGATGAACCCAACAAGAGGAAGGATTGTGTATCCACTTACCCATTGCATAAGTATAATCCATTTTGTAATCCTTCTCCTTTTTTATTAAAATCTCATTCTTTCTCCCCCTATTTCATAGTCTTAAATCTCACCATTTGATAGAGTTTAGACTCTTCTTATGTTATTGTATTTTTCCATGCAAATTATTTTTGGTTTTTTAAGATTTGTTTGAGGTATTTGTTGTTTTGATGTGTGAAGGTTTTAGAGTCCATTGGTTTTCCTATTGTCCAACTACAATCACCAAGTCCAACTACAATCACCAAGAAGATTGGAAGGTAATGAGTGGCTAAGTTTAAGCATTTCTCCATTTTTTATTTCTCTCATTTGACACGAGAAGAAGAAAATAAAGAATTATATGTTGAAATTTGAAGAAAATAATGTATTATATGTTGAAATTTGCAAAATAAAGAAATAATTCATAGTCTATCATATTATGGGAGAGCAAATCATATCACAAAGGGGGAAATTTTATCTACTCATAGTCATATTACAACCTATAACAAACATTCTTAGTGTTTTCAAAGAAAATAGATATAAGGAACATTGAATGAAAGGGCCTCTTGTCACACTTACAAGGGATTAGGATAAAGACAATACGCACGATGAGACCAAAGTTTTCTTATAATATATTCAAGGGACTACTTATATAATTGCTAATATTTTAGAAAAAAGAAAGAAAGAATAAGGTAATCTTCATGCCCTCAAATGCTATCAGAAATACGCTCAAATCGGTTTAATATCCTACATACCATAAACAACACAAGGGTGTCTACATGATTCCATGTTCGCGTGGTTAAACTTATGGTGGGAACTAGGATCATTCAATTTAGGTTAGGGTTAAAGCACATAGTGCATAACATTATCAGAAATTTGCTCAAATCAGTCAAAGATCCTACAAACCATAAACAACATGAGGGTGTCTACATGGTTCATGTTCATGCAGTTTAACTTACTTTGGTGGGAACTAGGATCACTCAATTTAGGTTAGGGTTAAAACACATAATGCATGCATCAATCATAACTAGGTTCATATCTATACCTTCATTGAATACTTGCATAAAAATAAGCAACACAGTTGCATAAAAGTCTTCGATAAGTAAGAGTTGATTATTGCCATACATCTCTTTATTAACAATTATTGTCAAAGACCATGATACTAGACCTAAATAGGCCTCAATATTCATCCCACTCCACTAACTAATTAGTTATATTAAAACTTAAAAATAATTCAAATTTTAGTATACAAATTTCTACAGTGGTAAATGTTCTACTTATTATATTAAGGAATCCTTACATTAAATGACATAGTGTCAACTTTTCAAACCATTATGAATTTCAACTCATTTTTGTGACAATCAATAACAATGCACTCCACTAACTAATATTAAGTAATAATACATGGGAGGCAGGTGTGGGGGTAGTTTATGACCCATGTAGACAAATATCTTTAAAGTTCACATGGGGATAGGAAAAGCCACTAACAATGAAGTAGATGTTATCACCCATGCTCTCTACTTTGGAAATCTCTTGACAATTCAAAGTTCAACATAATAATCCAAAGAGCCATCTCTATAAGGCTTGATCTCGAATATGTATCCTTCTTCCAAGTTTTGAGAGGGTCAAAATGAGGGAAGACACTATTTAGTTAAAGGAGGGGGGAGAGAATTCACATCCATGTGCCCCACCACCCCCACCTCCATAACATTACATGACCTAAGCATAGGAGATCCCTCCTTACACGCTCTTCATGTCAAGAAGGTGGTGCAGAGAATGTGAATTGATTGGTCTTGTTAGCACCTTGCAAATTTGTTTTGGCTAATAAACAAATGACAGAGGTAACTGTTTCAACCAACTTTAGAGCAGAGGCACTAGCTTGCTCAACTCAGAGAGGGCTCTCTCATGTCACTTGATATATCTATGGAAATTGGTGGCTAGATTTGGTTTGTTTTGGAGGTCTTTAATAAAGTTGTTGGCAATGAAGGGGAGGAACACACAGGGCTATGGAGTCAAAACTTCTGAAAATGAATGAAAACAATGATCAACAGGTAGAACTCTCAGGAGGATAAAGGCTAAATGAGACAATGAATCTGAGTTGTGAATTGAGATTTGCAGAGTGTATGAGGAAAGGGGAAAAACAAGTAACTGCATCAGAGCATTAATAAAATGAATTCTGAATTAGTTAAGAAGACAATTACACAGTTTAAATTACTTAAGCCAAGAGCATCATAAGATGAATTATGGGCCTTTAACTCTCCAATTTAAACAGAAGAAAATGCAAATGGAATTAAAGAACACATGAAATACAAACAATGAAGGAGGACAAAACTCATATCATAGCCATTAGAATCTTTTCATAAACATTTCAAAATGCTTTTGTATATGTATTCAATTCAGTTCCAGAAAAATTACAGTAGAG